>JAQZBX010002668.1:0-70248 GCA_029593785.1 Cabassous unicinctus
CATCCAAGAGTTGAAATGTCTAAAATAAAAGAAATTAACCCCAAGGGAGATGGGCAGACATGGCCACCGCTGTCAGACTGTGAACATGTATAAACACACAACCAAAGCTGTTTCCTCTGGGCTTTTGCAATTTTCATGCTTTGATGCTTTTGGGGGGTTTTCAGTCTTCTTTCTGTATTTGGGGGCACTGATGGTAAGTGATAAGACAGTGAAAGGATCAATGATTTGGGGTGCTGAGTTAAAACGACCAAGGTGAAAACTACAGGCAAACGTCACATGTTTTAGCCTGATATCTTGGGCATTCTGTGAGAGCTAGAAACTATTGTGCAAATGCATAATATTTGGAACAACCAGGGAGAGGACTTTCTGTTTTGTTGTTTTCTCTAAAGTATTTATCTTGAAGAGGAAAAGAAAACAAACAAGCTAGTATATTACAAATATTGACTGTCTAAAGAGCCATTGAAATGAGAGAATTCAAGAGTGAACCACGAAAGATCTGCCTTCATAGAGAGAGTGGTTAAGAGCGTAAGGCTAATAAATTTGGTTTTTTTCTTTCTGTGATTCAAAACACACTTCTCTGAAAATGTTCCTATGTCTGAAAAATACATAACACCATTTTCTAAATTTAAAAATGCTGAGTCAAAAAGTCAAGGGGCATAGTTAAGACTATATATTTCTCAAATATATATGATTCTGACTGCCTGCTATAACATTTATTACACATAAAATTCCAATTTTAGAAATTCTTATAATTTTAATTAGGTATTTTTAATAAAAAATAATGTTATTAAAACATTAAATTATAAGCAATGTTTTATTCAGACTTCCAAGTAATTTAGCAAAAGGTTCAAACATCTGCTTCCAGAGCTAGTTTAGCAAATGTTAGACGATAAAATCTTTCTTCATCCTTTCTCAAATAATGTGTAAGTGCTATATAAAGTTTGCTGGAAATGGACTGACAGGATCCTAAGTTTCCAGTAAGCTACAAATAAGCAAATGGACCTGAGACACTTCTATGAGCTTTTGAGAGCTAACAAGTTACTTTAGAAGCCCAGCCCCCTTCATTTACAAATAGGAAACAGTGAGGACACTATCCAATGCCACCCAGAGAGCTGGCTCAGAGCTGGGCTCAGAGCCAGCAGCCCCACACTGCCAGGGACCTTCCCCATTACCAGAAAGTGTCTCTGGACAGAACCTCCTCCTCTTTTGATCCATCTCAGGTCTCCAAAACCTGATGAAATATTTTGAGTTCACTTGAATAGATATAAATTAATCTCTATTTACTTGAAGTGTAGTTTAAGTCACCAAGAGATATTGAAATTGATTAACCCAAAACCCATTAGAAAATAAATCTGGAGTTTTCCATATTCAGGCATTTTTAACAACTTTGTTAAGATATAATTCACATGCCATACCATTAACGCATGAGAGTGTACAATTCAATGGTGTTTAGTATTTTCACAGTATTGTGCATCCATCACCACAATGAATTTTAGAACAGATTCATCACCCTAAGAGAAACCATCGCCCTCCTAATCCCTTCACCCACCCTCAGCCCAAGGCAACCACTAATCTATTTCAGTCTCTATCGAGCTGCATACTCTGGACATTTCATATAGATGGGCTCATACAATATGTGGTCCTTTGTAACTGGTTAAAGCCATAAAAGACCTAACAAATGGGGGACAAAAAAGAAATTTAAAGTCCATATTCAGAAACATTTCTTCAATTCTCTACTCTTCTTCAGTAATCTAGGTGACTCTCCAAAGTGAGCACAAAATTCGTTTTTTCCAGTTTTGAAAATACGGTTTCACTTTTATCATCAGGAATAGGATGAATATTTTGCCAGACTGGAGCTTTCCCTGAAAAGAAAGCAAACGGTTGGGGAGTCATTGTGTATTCTTTTCTGACCTCTGCTGGTTGAATATAATAGTGTGTTTTAAACATCTGTCACATGGAACTCTTTTCCTGCCTTAAATCTTAAAATAATGAACAGAGCACATGACTATTAATTGCTATAATAAGTTATTAAAATTTGGTTGCTGAGTCTAAGCATCTTAGTCTTTTCCTAGAAATTATAAAGCTTTCAAGCTAGTCCTAAAGTGTTTATCAAAACCCTTTCTAAAATGTATTGCTTCTTAATGCTTTTCATTTTTTCACAAGGAAAAATGATTAATCCTAAAGCATTTCATGTCAGTCTTAACAAAAACATAAAATCTAAAAGCTCTCCCATTACTTTCTAAAATAATAAAATACATAAGAAATAAAGATCATACTAACACAATGAGTGAAAACTACTACTAATAATGGGAAAATAAATATAAAAATACAGAACATGTATAATCACATTTAAGTTCCTCTAAAGCTTATATGATATCTTGTGGAATGTTTGAAATCTTTATCAATTTCCTAAATTTATGCTATAACAAAATCTTGTGAAAATTGTTTTTCATACAGTGATTTAACGTTGCCATTGTTCTTTGATTATTTCTCAAACTATAAGCAATAAAATGGCTTGAAAATTGAAATTTTAATATTAACTTTACTGAATATTTTTTCTAACCTTAAATTTCCTTTTTATGAATTTAAAATAGAGGTGAGAGTAGAAGACAATAAATTCATGCACAACTTTCTCTGGTCTTGGTATGCTCAGAGTTCCAGCTTCATATTTCTCATTTGTTTATAAAACTTCTAAACCAGTACTTCAAATATCTATGCTTTAAAGTCTCAGTTGGGAAAAAAAAAGTCTCAGTTGGTATTTAACCATTTTTTTAAACCATTATCTGCAATTTTGCAGAATGTTTTAGAAATCTTCAGGAATGACTGTGAATTTCTCTCCTGGTTTAAAAAAAAACAGAAGAAGAGGAAATAACATCAAAAAATCACTTAGGGGAGATGAGCTGGTGTGTTTTATTATACTTTTCATTATTTTATGATTATTTGTATGTCCTGGGTAAATTTACAGGGAGTACTTATAATTCTATTTTATAGCAATTTTAAAACATATCCATGTACTTGCTAGGGCAAAGAAATTTTTTAAATCAATTTATGTACAAATAAACTTTGAGTTAAAGGATGCAAATTGGGTTACTGTGCTTCCTTTTAAGTTTTTGATAAAATGTTAAAGAAAAATGTATAAATAAGATTATGGATAAAAAAATATGTCCTTTGGAAAATAATGTTCTTATATATTCAAAGCATAATGAAGAAAAGAAATTTTCATTTCATTTGTAATTAGATAAACTTTGTTTTCTAATAGTAAGCAAAGCATTATCAGGAGCAGGAGGCACATAACAGGGTTTTAAACATATAGGTCTCATCGTTCATTAGAAGAAACTTCTAGAAGTAAGATAGAGAAGTTAGTTTTCATCCATCCTTAGGGAAGTGAATATTTCATTTTCAAGATTATCAGCAGGGATTTTGAAGTAAAAGAAAAACTGGGATGGGGCAAGCATATTTGCATTAATTATTATTGCCATATTTAAAATATCTTACAATATTCACATTTGTAGGCAACTCTTTAGAATGTCACAATTTACACATTTTAATATGGAAAACAAAGCATGATAGCATTCCCTTTCCTTCTTTATTATATATTATTATTGCCTGCAAGATTAAGAAATTAAGGTTTTTAAAATCGCCTTAATTTCTTTTATATTTCAACTCTACGAAGAAAATTAGCTTCCCTTATTGTTTGCGTGAGTGACTCTTACTAGCATTTACTTAATTGGAGGTAAACTATATTTCTGCCATATTGGATTCTATACTTTTACTTTGTCAAAATGTCAAAGAGAAACTTAAAACTTTGGCAAAACAACCTTTTGTTCTGTTCTGTTTCACAGTGTGTGAGGTGTAGCTCACCCATCTTTCCTATCAAAAGAAAAGAAAAGAAAGAAAATTAGAGAATGAGCTATCTTCTTTGCCCGGTGAAGGCAGAGGACGATTGCTAGCCTTAAGAGGCTAATGAGAATGGAAGTCACTGTCTTAAAGGAGCTCCCTCTTTTCTCGGAAAATGGCCAATTACTTTTTACAGCCCCAACTCTCTTTGATACTAATCCGTAAATTCAATCTCCTGGCCCTCGGATAAATGGGTGTTTACTCTGTTAAACAGTGCCCAACGCAATGCAGTGGAAACATGCAGTGAAACGCGATCTTCTCGTCGGTCCCCATGATGTTGAGACGGCAAAAAAACTGCTGGCCACCAAAGCACCCAAATTAAGAGCAGTGTCCCGGCGCATTTTATGCAAGGGAAGAAGATGTGAGAAATCTGTCTTTTGGTAAAGCACGTTTAGGGGGAGCAGACTTGGACGGGGACATCTGGCTCGAACGTGTGCGCCTTGATGCGGCTTGGCGCTCTCTGGCTGGCGGGTCATGGGGCGCAAGCTCCAATATAATTTCATTGCAGCAGGAAATCTGGGGCCACATCCTGACACTGACAAGGTAATGAGGCACGGCCAGACGCACGAGAGTCTCTTGTTTCTGTGCTGGGATTTTATGGTTATAGCTTCTATTTATTATCAGTCTGATGGGTTCCCTGCTGCTCCGTCTTGGACAGGGATCCATCCCAAGAAGCATCCAAATGGGGCATTGGAACATATAGTAGTGACAGGCAGTCGTCCCCTCGGGGATAACTGGGGAGATTGCTAACAGGGCTCTCATGACCAAATCTCTTTTTATGCAATCCAAAACACAATGCATTTTGTCCTGGATGGATGAAATGCGAGAGCATGATGCTTCTATGAACGTTTTAAACTTGTCTTATTCTCAAATGGACAAAAAAGCTCTATATGCCATTATAATTTTATCTCCTAAGAAACCTGCTTTTAAATTTCCTGACAAAACTCAAAGCTATGCCCTCAAAGTATCCTTCTTTCTATTCATTAGTATCATTAGTTAGTCTGGGAGTATGGCTAGGACAGTAGGTTCACTAGGAAGGAATCAGAAAGAAAAAGAAAAGGAAGTTTTTCTTCCCTGCTTTCCCTGTTAACAATAAATATGGGAAGGAAGATAGAAAGGACATTTGAGAAGCAAACCTCTTAGGTCTGATGTGTGTGCCATGTATTGTAGCTTATTCACATCAAGATCTGATTCTCTAAAGCAAATTTAATCATCAGTTTTTTTTTAATTCTACACACTGCTTTCCAGACTTCCTGGACCTTCAGGGTTGTTCTAGTTCCAGAAACTTCTGCCCCCGGTCTGTGCTCTCAACCCCCAAATTCAACATGGCTGGCCCAGGTACACAGAAATAAAGTTCCCATCACACACACACACACACACACACACAAAACCTGCAACAACTTCCAGTGTTAAGTAGCATTTAACCAAATACACTGCTAATTTGTGAAAAAGTCCGGTTACTGAGGGATTTAAACTTGGAATTATGTCTTTGTTACACATTCCAGATCATGGGTAAACTTCACAAACCTAGCCGATTTTGAATACAAAAATGATAATGAATCGTGTGTGTGTGTGTGTGTGTGTGTGTGTATGAAAAAAACTGATGTAATTAATTTACCACTCCATGAAAAGTATCAAAAGAATCTATAATTTACATTGTTAAAAGAAAATAACTTTTTCCAAGCAGCATATGACCAGTTTCTAGGGTAATGAGATATTCCAAAATAAACTCTGGTGAAAAATGTTGAATAAAATATTTCTATAAAAAGTCAGAGAATTTGAATGAAAATGGGATATGAATAATAAGCAAAATATTTTAGTAAATGTTACCTATAAAATTCTTTCTAATTGTACTTTTATTCCTAGATTCTCTGATCTAAGAATATCTCATTTTCTAAGTGGTAAAATTTACAAGAGGCAAAAACTGAGGTAAAAAAGAAATTGCATTTATTACATTTAATGCCGTTTTAAAAACTGAGTTGAAATTGAATGCCAAAGAGTTAGCATTTATTATACACATGTTCAAGCTCTTTAAAGCCTCATGGAGTACTAAAATACTCCATAGGATGTTCAAATAGTGATGTAGTGATCAGAAAATGAAATATATGTTTCCAATATTCAACAGTCCTGTGACGTGTACTACGTATATTATGAAATACCTGCAGCGAATCTTGCTTTTGAGTTTTTATTAACAGCTTCATCTCAGGTTACATTAGTCCTTTGTTTACATCTCACAGTTGATTTATTCATCCTTTTTCCCTCTGAAGCAGAGGTAGGGCTGCTTGAAAGAGAAGAGAGTGAGATCAGGCCGTTCTGCTTGGTGAGCTTCAGTCTGAAAGAAGATGTTGTCTATTTTCAATGTTGGCTGAGGAGCCAGGAAGAGTTGGGATTGAAGCAGGGCAGAGAAGTCAAAGAGCTTCTTAGCTTCTCCTGTTCTTCCCGAGCTTCAGAATGGGCCTTCTTTGTTTTTAAGAAGTGAAGTTTCAGACAGAACTTCAGACACTTATTAAAATGCAAGTACAAAAACAAATCCTAAAGCCAAACATAAATTATAATTTGGGGATTGCCATGATTTTGGATTGTTACTGTGATTCTTTCCCCTTAGGTGAAAATTTAAGATAAATTTGCTGCAATGAATGAAAATGGACAGATTTTCTTGTCCTATCCAAGAATATAAAATATTGTGGGGCACTTCTTTCCCTAGATGAAGGCAATCATAGGCTGCTAGTTGTGCAGTCACTAAGCTTCTGCTAAAAGTTTTAAGGTTTTGCCTTATTTCTTAAAAAAAAAAGCCCATTGGTTAAATCAATATTGTTTCAAATACTACAGTATTTCTGTTTGTTCTAAGTGACGCTTTGATTGATTTCCATCATATCTCAGCCTTTATAGTTGCAAGGAATTTGCTGAGAGAAACTACAACGAGCTGAGACTTCTCCAGTCAGCCCTCAGTTAAAACAAGTCCGTCCACCCAATTTTAAGCCACATAGAATGACAAAACATGGGAAGGTAAGCTAAAAACAGCATGCTAATATATTTGGCAATAGTGTAATTCTCAAGGAAATAGAGCAAAAATCTGAAGGAAAACAGATTCCATCTGTATGTCCAATTTAGTAGAAATCTTGTGCAGAAAATGGAGAGTTAAGAGAAAAGAACATAATTTTGTGGACAATTAAGGCCAGGACTTTCTGGATCTGGAGATTTATAGTTCCACCTGTTTCCATGCCTACTTTATATATTTTAAATGCACAATAATAACACATGCCATGTATTAGCAAGAAATTTTGACCAGACTCTTTGCTGGGCGTTTTTAATATATTAACTCTTATTTTCACAATAATCAAGATATTATTGTCCTCATTTTACAGTTGAGGAAAGCAAAACCCAGCCAAGTTATATAACAAGCTCAAGGTTGCCCAGCCCGTTTATTACTGTGGCAGTTCAGTCTTACCCTGAACCCATTGATTGTAATTATATCACATCAGCAAGTGGTAAAATTGAAATTAACCAAATTCATCACTAGCATAAAATATTTTCAAATTTATAGCACAGAGACCAAAATTCCAGGGGGAGGATAACATATGCACGACTAAACAATCTCTTTTGGTTGAGTAAGCATCATTTTTTTAAATTTTTATTTTATTGGAGTATATTATTCATACATGAAGATACATAAACAATGTGTATAGTAAAAGTTGTGAACTTACAAAATAAACTTGCATAGCATCATACAGGGGTCCCATACATCACCCCACCACCAACACCCCGCATTGCTGTGAAACACTTATTACAAACTGTGCAAGAGCATCATAACTGTAGGCCATATCTTACATTTGGTGTATTTTTCCCCCAACCCATCCTATTATTTTTTTAATATAGTTTTATTACAGAGGTTGTGAACCCACAAAACAATCATGCACATGCATAGAATTCCTCCCCATACCAACACACCACGCCGTGGCAGAACATTTGCTACAGATAATGAGACAGCATCATGAGACCATGTATTAGTCAGGGTTCTCTAGGGAAACAGAATCAACAGGAGATATCTGTCAATAGTATGAGATTTTATAAGAGTCTCTCACGTGACCATGGGGGTGCACAAGTCCAGGTTCTGCAGGCAGGCTGCAAACCAGGGGCTCCGATGAAAATCCAATGAAGGTCCTTGATGAGTTTCCGGGAGACACTGGCTGTCCAAAGATGAGCTGGGAAATTCTCTCTGAACGCTGAAATCACTTCCCTTTTTAAGGCATTCAACTGATTAGATAAAGCATCACTCACTGCTGACAGCAGTCTCCCTGATTGATGTAGATGTAATCAGCCATCTTTGCAGTAAACTCACTGGTGACTAATGTCCATAAAAGTCCTTGTATTACAATTAGCCCAGTGCTTGCTTAACCAAACAACTGGGCACAATTGCCTGACCGAGTTGACACATTAGCCTAACCATCACAGTCCATCACCGCCAACCATGGTCCACAGCGCACATCCAGCACACATCTTCCATACCCCCCACCATCAACACGGCAATCCCTGGCACCAACGCAAGACCACCACAGCCCTGCCGCTACCCACAGTCCTCAGGTCAAACCGACTGCACTTCTCTCATGCTTCTGAGTAGGAGTCGTCTTTAATGTTGAAGAATGTCTCTCTTGAGGCTGGTGTCTGTGAAATGCTTTCTAATCTACTAAATAATATACATCTGCAGATTAAATGAGGTAACACGTGAGAACCTCCTGACTTCATGAGATCTGGACAGTGGGGCTCCTCTCCTGCCCATGGTCAGGGCTGCAAGGAGATAAAGAGAGTTGATGAAAATGCATGAAAATGCACACATAAGATCGCTTAGAAGGCCTGCCTAAGAGCTTCTACATGGGCACAGAGGCATTCTAGAATTACCAAACAGTAAAAACTGTTTTGCTATCATTGGGTTCAGCCAACTTCCACACAAATAACTATTTTCATCCCCAAGAGCATTTTGAAGGAAGTAACTGAAATCCAGGAAGTTTTGCTTTATTAACCATTTAATCACACAACCCTTGTTTTGGAAAATGTAATTCATATTCGAGAACTTTTGTCTGCTGTTTTATGTAACTTCTTTTAGAACTCATGTCCTATAGTAGTTAGAATCAAGTGTTGTTTTGTTTTGTTTTGTTTTTCAGATTTACTTCCATTCTAAACCTGGTTGATGGATATGATCTTGAAACGCCCTGAATTATTAAAAATTGCTAGTTCTGGTTCAAACTGATTGGAAAACAATTAAATTAATAGGGAGATGGAAGAAAATGGGGAAACACGAAAACAGAGAGCAGGTTACTTGTAATTAAGACTAGCACACCCATGAATGAGCTACACGTCCTTACAATATTTCTTCTACACTCTGGGCCTCAGTTTCCTCATCTGCTAAATGAAAAGGATTCACCAAAAACTTGAATACTCAAATATCCTGTGATTCTGATAACTGCATTTCAAGCCCAATGCTCACAAACGTATACCCTGGGCTGCTAGACATTCATGGATAAGTTTTAAGGGTACATGGCAAAATGGTCTGAATACAAAGTACTTGGATCAAATTTGAGGCATCTCATGGTGTTACATGATCCTAGCCCTCATGCTTCCAATTTTTTTGTTTTTCCTACAAAGTTAGAGACATGAGCGACTTTCTTTTTTTTCCTTTTTTAAATTTTTTTTTCGTTTTTTTTTTCTTTTTTTAATTTTTATTTTTATTTCTAAAGAAACTTTAGATTACATAAATGTTACATAAAAAAATATAAGGGATTCCCATATGCCCCACTCTCTCCCCCTCCCACACTTTCCAACATCAACAACATCCCTCATGAGTGTGGTACATTTGTTACAATTGATGAACACACATTGAAGCATTGCTACTAACCATGGTTTACAGTTTACTTTATAGTTTACACTCAGTCCTGCACAATTTTGTAGGTTATGACAAAACATACAATGACCTGTATCCGTCACTTGCAATGTCATGCAGGTCAACTCCAATGTCCTGAAAATGCCCCCATATCACACCTATGATAAGAGTTCTTCCATTGCTAGAATAATGTCTATAGTAGAATAATAATAAGTCTACCTTAGCCCATTGTTCATTCCCCAATCTTGAGGATTTGGGGATGGTGATGCCCACTCTGTTTCTAACTGAGAGGGACCTTAGATCCGATGGGGCAGATGGATGGAACTATCTTGCTTGCAGCTGCAAAAACTCTCTGTTCCTTGGGATGGGCGTTGTCCATCATCATCTCCTTGTTAGTTGTCCTGGGTGAGTCCAGTGAACTGGAAAGTAGGTGTTGCAACTCTGCTGAAATTCAGGGCTCAACTGGCACATGAACGGACCAAAGACTTAAGTCTCTGGGACATATATTACTCTTTCTTGACGTAACCACAAGTCTGCAGTGCCTTCAAAGGCTCCATTTAGAAGCTGTAAAAGCAAACGACAGGATTTTCTTTTTCCCCTCCTTCATCCTTTTTCCTCTCCAATTATAAAAGATTAGTAGGAAAGGAATACAAAAGAGAATTTGACTTCACCTATAAGGCTTTATTTATTTTATGTAAAGAATGATCTGAAGCAAATATTTTAATATGTTAACATTTGTTAGTCTTCAATGGGGAGCATCTGAGTTTTTGTTTTATTAATTTCTATATTTGTATTTAAAAATTTTCCAATAGAAAAAGCAGCAAAAGACATTACGTTACAACATGTTGTAATACAACTCAAACTATTACAATAAGAAATTTAAGATTTCCTGAGAAATCTTTAAAAACTTAGAAAATTTGAAATCAACTATGTGCATCATTTTCTCTATTACTAATTTTGTTAGAAAACTGAATATTTCAGCCCTGGAGAAAAGAATTCACAAATCACATAATAATGTTTGCTACTAAATTAATATTTTCGTTTTCTACACCAGCTGTAATAGATTAAAAATGTACATAATGCCTCAAATTCCCTATTGCCAATTTCTTTATTTTCAAACCAACTACATTAAGATAAATACAAGCTAAATATAGTTTAGCATATTTATACTTGTGTTGGTTAGATAATTTCAGGTTATGGGGAAAAAAACACTCTTAGATTATCCTAGCTATTAATTGTCTGATGTAAACAGCATGTTCACTTTCACAAAAAATGTGCAAATATATAAGAAACACCCCAATTTTACAAGAATTTTGTAATTTAAGTTGTATTGAAAGTGGCGTTAAAGTTATGGATATTCAGTATAATCTATTAACTCCAAGAGAAATAGATAAAACCACACAACTAAAAAAAAGTATAGTGGTTAATATCGGCATGTAACAGGTTACAAAATATGGTGTAATTGCTTGAATATTAAGTCTCATGCTATACAAATAACATTATTGTTTTCTAGTGACTATAGAAATTTAAAAACACATTATAAAATAACTTTGAATGACTTCTAATAGCAAACATGCAAGGCAAACTGCAAAAAAGTTATGTAAATAAGCAGCAAAATAAAACTTTAGATTAATTCTTTACCAGGTAGTTGTAGTATATGTAGACAAAATGTTTTAAAAGTTACAGAGAATATAGAAAGGTAATAATTTTGGAAGAAATATGTCATGCTTCTGCATGATTGAAAGTAAATATAACCCAAATATTAATACAAAAGGGGGAAGGGAATAAAAATTAATATATTCCAATAGAAACTGGTATTTCAAAAACTATCATTGCTACATATGTAACAAGCAAAGTGAATGTAATATATATGTAATATAATGTATATATAAAAGTTTCCACCTTCAATCTTAAGACTAAAAAGCTCTCATCTTCAAAAACTCAGAAACCATCATCCTGAGTTTCCATTCTTGCTGCTGGAAGCCAAATGATTCTCTTTTCTCATCACTGGCTTCTCTACATTGAGAACTGAGCCATCACTTTCTTCAAACAATAAATCATTCTCTATAGAGTCAGGCATTGCTAATTCCATATTTTTCAGTGATTTCACCACTACCCCTTGATATTTAGCATTCCATGAAGTTTTAGCTCACTGACACGCTTGTCAAGGAGGGACCACACACCCCCACCCCCGTCAGGTCACTTCAAAGGCAGAAGCTGCGCCCATCTGTTCCATTACTTCTCCACGAATCCTTTAAGTCGCACACTGAGAGCCGCATCTGAAGCTTACAACTGGCCTTAGCCTGTCCAGAATTACAGCTAGATAAGTGTGCACTCCAAGCACTTGACACAGACTAATAAAATCAGAGACTTTTAAATGCCCCACAGGTTGCTGGAACCTCACTTTGTCCGTTAACAATTGTACTCCATCCTCATTCATCACCATTTTGCATGGACGCGAACATGAGTTTCATTTGAGAGCCTTTCTTTTGGCACAAGAGTTCTTACAATTAGAAATAATGGCCGTTGATGAAATCAGCACATCATGCCAACACAACTGTGTAATGTGCTTCTCATGTCCAAAAGCTTTTGTTGTCGTTTTTTTGTTTGTTTGTTTGTTTTTTTAAGGGGGTACCGGGGATTGAACCCAGGACTTGTACATGGGAAGCAGGCGCTCAACCACTGAGCTACATCCACTCTCCAATGAGAGTTGTTTGTTTGTTTGGTTGGTTGGTTGGTTTTGTTTTTAGGAGGTACCGGGGATTGAACCTGGGACCTCATACATGGGAAGCAGGTGCTCAATCACTTGAGCTACATCTGCTCCAGTGTCCAAAAGTTTTGACAATCACAGACTGTCCACCATTACAGTCCACCTCTTTTTTTTTCCTTTTTGTATGTATGATAAATGTCTAAAAGGACCTTTGAACATAATTATTATCTATGAAGGTGAAAATTAGCTTTGTTTCTAGTATCATATTTTTTGTTAAAGTTGATTATTTTATCATTTCATCAACTTGCAGTACACGAAATGCCACACAGAAATCTTGTCATTAATTATTTTATTAAATCATTAACATAAAGCATTGTAGCAATGCCACCATTGATTTTGAGCCATGGGTTATTATACGAAAAAATTTTAAATTAAAACGTGCAGGGAACAATCCCAATTCTACATCTGACCAAGCGGCTTGCTCTTTTTTTTTTTTTTTTTTTAAAGAAAATAAAAATAAAAAGCAGCAATACTTTATGAAACCCTTGTCTTCACTCTACCACTAAGAGGTGGTATGATGAATATTGTCCTGTAGTCCACTCTGCAAATGGTAGATTTTTAGATTAGATTTTCTACTAACATTTCCTTCATCTTTCTAAGTGCATTTTTCATTTATCTTGTGCATAAGTGTTTATTAATGTTAACAAAATATTAGTAATATAAGAAAATATTCTGGTGTGAGATTTGCATGGTGTTAAGTAGAGACAATGGGGTGATCCATTATTTTGTGCCTTTGATATATAACATTCCATCCATAATACAGACACTGGATGCAGGCTCATTTTCTATTGCAATTCTTTTGGGAGTAAACTAATGCATCTTTCATACTATCAAATACAGTATATAAAAGAAAGTAAAAGAGAGAAGAAGAAATATGGAAAGTAACAGAAACTGGTTACAACCCAGCTCTTGTGGTCTAACATCAGCCTTAATGACACCCTGCTATCTCTAGAAGTTACCCTCCCTGGGGGTTGGGGCTGTGCTTTCCTGTCATCTCCTGCCATCCAGAGGCACAGCTGCTCCTTTCTGCATCCTGTTCCTTTTCTGCTACATTCAGCTTCTTTCCCTCTGTCTTCATCTCTGTTCCTCCTACCCACAGCATCTGCTGCCTGTACTACCTTGGAGTTCTCATTGGCCATCTCCTTTCCATCAGCCTCTCATTGACCGTGTCTTCTCTATCGGCCACTTCCTGACCATCTTATCTCCAGTGGCCTTTTCATTCAACAAAACTCTGTCATTCAACCATTTACTCAAGAATTATACTTTGAGCAGCTATTATGTTCCAGGTACTATTCTATAGAAGCACTTGGCACTAAGACTAAACAAAACAGACAAAAATCACTGCCATCATCCTATGGCCTAAATTCTCCTAGGAGCAATAAAGATGTATAATATATAAATAGTATGTCTGATGAACATTTTAGGGAAAAACGTAATGCCAGTAAGGAAGGAAAGGTGAGCAGGCACAACCTCACTGAGAAGGTGACATTTGAGCAAAGATTTGATGGAGAAGAGGGAGTGAGAACTGAAGCTATCTGGGAGAAGAGAGCTCCAGGTGCAGAGAACACAAGTGCAAAGTACCAAGGTAGGAGTGTAGCTGGAATATTCCAAGAATAGCAAAGAAGCCCGTGTGGGTGGAGCAGAGTGAATGAAGGCATAGAAAAGCAGATGAAGGTCAAGTGGCAATAGGAGGCCAGTCCTCCAGGGCTTTTTCTTTGGCTCAAAACGTGGGCGGTTTTGGGTCAAAGAGTGACATGATCTATTTACATATTTAAAGCATCATTCTGGCTGCTGTGTTGAGAAGAGACTATGGTAGGAGGCAGTGTGGGGGATGGTGTGGGAAATGTAGAAGCAAGATAACAAGTTAGGAAGCTACTGCAAATACCCAGATGAAGGAGGATAGTGGAGGGGTGAGAGCTATGGTTCAGGATATATTTTAAAAGTAGAGCCAAGATGATTTGCATATGGATTTGATGTGCAGTGTGAGATGCAGAGAAGAAGGAAAAGTAACTACAAGTATTTTGGCATGAAAAACTGGAAGGATAAAGTTACAGTGTACTGAAATGGTAGGGAATTTGTTTTTAGATATGGCAACTTTTAAGTGCTTCTTCGATATCCAAGGGGTGATGTCAAATAAATGGTAGGGCATTTGAATCTGGACTTCAGGACAAAAATCTAGGCTAGAGAAATAAATTTGAAAAATTATTAGATTATCAAATTATATTTAAAGGTACAACACTGGATGATTCCTCCAGGAAAGTGGGCATATTTAGACACAAAAGAGCCAAGCATTTAGCTTGGAAGCAAGTTGAAATGTAGAGGTCCAAGAAATAATAAAAACCAGAAGAGGAGACTGAGGAGTGGAAACAGATGAAGTTAGAGGAAAACAAGCTTTCATATCCTGGAAACTAAGCAAAGCAAATGTTTCAGTGAAGTTGGAGTGATAATCGGTGTCAAATGTTGCTGACCATACAAGTAAGAGGAAGGTTTAGATTTGACCACTGGTTTCAAAATGTTGGTCTTTGGTGACCTTGATAAATGCAGTGTAAAGGGCTGATGGAAGTGTATTC
Organism: Cabassous unicinctus; assembly: GCA_029593785.1. Taxonomy (NCBI): domain Eukaryota; kingdom Metazoa; phylum Chordata; class Mammalia; order Cingulata; family Chlamyphoridae; genus Cabassous; species Cabassous unicinctus. The sequence continues at coordinate 15,113 of JAQZBX010002668.1, forward strand.
AAGAGAGAATAAGAGAGGAATTGAGGACAGCAAAAATGGACAGGTTTTGAAGATCACTGAAAAGAGGAAAAGAGAAATGAGGTGGTAGCTGCAGTGCGGTGTGGGGTGAAGAGAAGGGAATTGTGTGATGGAATATACAGCAGCATATTTGTATTCTAATGGGAATGACCAGCAGAAAGGGAGGAATAAAAGGTACAGAAGAGATTGCTGGAGTAAATACGAGGGGAGAGAAATCAGTGGAGGGAATATTTCATTGTCACCAGATGAAAGGCATATATAGTCAAGGTAAGTGTATAAATTGCGGGTGGGAATTTATAAGTTATTTTCTGCTTGTTTTTTATTTGCTTTATAAAATGAAAAGCAGCTGAGAGTGAGAATGGAGGTGGAGATGGTGGAGGATTGAGGAAAGTGGAGGTGATATGTCACAGCTGGGAATAGTGAGTGTATTAGTTTGCTCAAGTTACCAAAGGCAATATACGAGAAATGGGTTGGCTTTTACAAATGGGATTTATTAGCTTACAAGCTTAACAGTTCTGAGGCGATGAAAATGTCCAAATCAAGGCATCATCAGGCAATGCTTACTCCCCAAAGACCAGCTGCTGGCAATCCTGGACTCCTCTGTCACATGGCAAGTCACATGGTGGAGTCTGCTGGTCTCTCTCTCTGGGTTTTATTGCTTTCAGCTTCTTGCTTCCACGGCTTTCTCTCTCTCTTCATCAAATTTCATTGTCTTATAAAGAACTCCAGTTAAAGGATTAAGACCAAACCTGGGCCACACCTTAACTGAAGTTACCTAATCAAATGGCCCTGCTTACAATAGGTTTACACCCACAGGAATGGATTAGTTTTAAGAACATGATTCTCTGGGATCCATACAGCTTAAAACCATTGCAGTGAGCAAGCAAATGGACTATGTAAATGTAGTTCAATTGTTTGGCAGTAAGAGGGCCAACATGAGATTAGCAGTCATAAATTTAAAATGAGATTGGTCAACATTCTGAATTTTCTCTAGCCATTTTGAGCTAGTTGGTGCACTAGCTGGAGCTGGATCTAGCCAGGTGATTTTGATGAAAAGAGAGACGGGGAAGAGGAGGGAGAGTGTTTGTGAAGGATCAATTATAATAATGGAACAGACTTCAAGCTGGGTAAAGAGGGATGTGAAGACATGAGGTGGTGAGAGACAGTGAAAGAGTGATGGGGCCACTGGCTCATTGGATTATTAATCTGGGTAAGGTATAAGCTCTGTAGGAATTTGTAGACAAAGCAAATGAACTGCAAAGATCTTGGTCAGGGTGTGAGATGCTGGAAATCGACATGAGGAGGGCTGCAGCTACTAATACCAGCAAGGTATGAGGGCATGACCAATGGAGTGAGTGGTTAATGTTGTATGGGAGAAAATATCACTGAAGAAGAGGATTCCAGGAAGTGAGCAGCAGGATGTTAGAAAGATCACAACCAAACTTAAGACAAGAGTGACATTGAAGAGAATAACAATGAGGCAGGAGCTGGGTCTTCAAGAAAAGAAGGAGAATGCTTTGGGATGAACCAGATTTTGTCAGAATGAAGCTTATGTGATTTGGAGAACCCTCTTTAAGAAAATGACTGCTTTTTAAGTAAATATCATAAAACCCAGAAAGAAAAACTTCCCCGTAGTAGCATTGACTTACTTCCTGACACATCTTTAGAATGCCCAAAAATGCCTACCTTATTTGGTTGAATCTTCTGGTTATCTCTTTATATGACACTGACTTTTTAATATTTCCCATAGAAGGAAAAGAAAAATAATTGTCTTACTTCTAGCATGATCAATGGAAATTTGTTTGTTTTTTTATTATTGTCTTCGTTATGCAATGCCCTGCCTTTTGCATTCAAACTTCACCAAAAGATATCTGATGGTATTAGCCAGCTACCACTTACCTGGGACTAAACTGGGACCAGGAGGTAAAGTTGGAGTGAAGCCATCTTTCTGTTGAGCATGAGAAGAACACTCTGGCACATGGAGCTCTCTGAAACAGAATGGGCTGAAGGTTAGGGAGTGGGTTTTAATCCCTAGAGATATTGTAGCAAAGACTGTAGGATCACTAATAAGAAGTACTGTAGAGAGGATTCATTCAGAAAATAAGAAGGACAGAGAAGATGATGTCCAAGTTTTTCTGTAATTATAATTCTTTCATCCTTCTTTGAACTCTGATTATTTTTCCAGTCTCTTCTTATTTAGCACTGGTTTCATCTCAGTTACTAGACTACAAGTTCTTGAGAATGGGTGTCCTATTTCATTACCCTTTGGAATTCCCAGAATATTGAGCACAAAGTGAAAAGTATTGATTGGCTGACTGATGGATTGATAGATTGCTTTTTCTAGTGGTGTTGCCTACTTTATTTTTTAATTATTATGACCCTTTCTTTCCATAATTTAGCCTCAATTTTTGACAATAATGCAAATGGGACAAAATGTTAAAAATGGTGAACCTAGTGGTAGGGTTACAGAAATTGATCATACTATTTATGCTTTTTTTTTTTTTTTAATAAAAATGTTTTATGGGGAGTGGATGTGGCTCAAGCAGTTGAGTACCCACCTGCCACATAGGAAGTCCTGGGTTTGGTTCCTGGAGCCTCCTAAAGAAGACAAACAAACAATGAGCAGATATTGAGTAAAAACAACAAGCAGATTATCATCTGCAAAACAATGAGCAGACAACAAGCAGACAACAAGCAGACAATGAGCAAAAACAAATGGGCAGGGAACGGATATGGCTCAAGCAGTTGAGCACCCACCTTCCACATGGGAGGTCCCAGGCTCGGTTCCTGGTGCCTCCTAAAGAAAATGAGCAAACAGACGAGAGAACCATCTCAGCTGGGGGGGCGGGGGGGGATTAATAAATAAACCAAGTAATTTATTTTCAAAATAGTTCTTAAAGAAACTCATTTTTTTAAAAATGTGTCAGTGGTGAACAGTGTTGGGCAATAGGGATTTCATTTCAGAAAATTAGTTATAGAATATTCATCAAGTGGATGTTATTAAAGTCACGATGAAAAGCAATGCATAACTAATGACTTGGGGAAATATTCAGGAATTGTTGCTTATAAAGAGATAAAAATATCTTGTCACTTTCATATAGCTAACATCTCTGCACCCTTTCTAGAAAACGTACATGTGGCTTCTTTTGGCTCCTTTTTTCCTTTCATTGCCAGGTCAAAATAGCATAAGAAAATTTTATGCTTACCTTTCCCCCTTTCGATCTCCTCAAGTCCCAGAGCTATTTTTCTTCCAATTGGAAAAAGTTAATCAACTGTATTTCTTCTCACTCCCTCTAGCTAATTTGCTTCTTTATCGCTCATCTGGTACTTAGAATTAAAACTGCCAAATATTATATAGTGTGATAAGAGGAAAAGGATAAAAGCAGAAATTTGGGTGGATCCTGACCAGTATTCCAAACCATACAGCTTATTATGCTATAGAGTTTAGACAGTCACTAGTAAAATGGCTATGGAGAGATAGTTCTGAGTCATGGCGACAACTTAATTCTCCTTCCTCATAAATCTGTTTGATCCTTCTTTACCTTTATTATTTTAAAAATCTGTATTTTAATCTTTTCAGTCCCATTCAAAGAATCCCCATTACAAGCCATTCCAGGCTAAAAGCCCTCCATGCAACATGGCATTAGTTTCCCTGTGGCAGAGACATGCAGTGTCCCCCAGTAATCCATGGCTTCCCCTGGGTTTCCCATCATGCTCTTAGATTGCAATTGAATGACTATTCCTGGCCAATGGTTGGCAAACGTAGTGATGTGAGACGCTTCTAGGCTGCGGCAGTTAAGGGTGAGTGTTCCATTTGCTTTACTCTCTTCCCCTGCTCCAGTGACTTGAGCGATCATGGGTTTGGTCACACAATGACAGAAGTCTCAAACTGAGTAATTGCATGAATGTGAATCTCCCCCACCCCCAATAGCCCTTGTAGGATTTTGTATGAAGGAGAAATGAACCTGTGTGTGCGAGCTGCTGAGATTTCAGGGTTTGTGTAGTCACTAGCATTATATCATCTTAACACAGAAATACATCTAAACTCTGCAGCTTTGACTAGCAGGTGGTAATGAAACCGATATAGGGTGCTGGAAAGAAGGAGTTCTATGCTACTCAGTGCAAAACATTTGGGAAAGCCTACTGCCTGTAATAACGTAGGAGGCAGGCCAAGTGTCCACTGTACCAGGCTCTAGAGAAAGATGTAGAAGAACTGGACAGTCGCATTATATATTGACTGCATTGGCTGTACTCATCAAGGTATATCAAGAAAGCAATGACCTCAGGAAAGAATTGTCCAGTGTGCAAGCAGCTGTACAAGTGAATAGAGAAAGTCCAGAAATTTGGAATCTCGAATGATTGGAAAAACCAAGTACTTCCAGATCCCAAACATTAACAGGTGAGATTTAAAGAGGCTTTGAGGGAAAATGTGCATTAAACCTTTTAATTTGATGAAACAACTGTTCATTGCAAAAAAAGCAGATGGAAGGTATGCCCTCCCCAGTGATTGCAATGAGAGTAAGAACAAGAGAAGAGCAAGGGAGAGAGAGAGACAGGCAAGGGGACATGAAAGCAAAGAAATTGAACAACTTTGAGAATTATATCTTGATATAGCCTTTGGGTATGGTTAATGGCATTTGGAAGTGATGGAAACAAATAGACCAGAAGCCTGTTAAGCAATTTTTAAACAGCTGTGTTGAGGTATGATTCACATACCATAAAATTCACCCTTTTGATGTATACAATTCAATAGTTTTTAGTATAATCACAGATAAGTACAATCACTTTTAGGACAATTTCATCACCCCAAAAAGAAACCCAAAAGAAAAATAAGCCCTGTACCCACTAGCAGTCCCTCCCCATTCCTCCCCTTCTCTCACCCCTAGGCAACTACCACTCTACCTACTGTCTCTATAGATTTGCCTATTCTGGAAATTTCATATGCATGGAATCATACAATATTTGGCCTTTTTTGTCTGGCTTCTTTCACTTAGCATAATGTTTTCAAGTTTCAATCATGTTGTAGCATGTGTTAGTATTCTTTTTATGACTGAAAAATATTTCATTGCATGGATATACCATATTTTTTAACCACTATGTCAGTTGATGGACATTTGAATTGCTTCCACTTTGGGGCTATTATGAGTGCTGCTGTTATGAACATTTGTGTATAAGGTTTTGTGTGGATGTATGTTTTCAATTGTCTTTGGTATATATCTAAGAGTGGAATTGCTGGGCCACATGTTCAACTTTTTGAGGAACTGTCAGGCTGTTTGCAAAAGTGTCTGCATTTTGCATTTTCACCAGCAATGTATTAGGATTCCAAATTCTCCACATCCTTGTTTTTGTCCGTCTCTCTGATTATAACCATCCTAGTGGATGTGAAATGGTAACTCGTGGTTTTGATTTGCAATTGCGTGAAGACTAGTAATACTGAGCATCTTTCTTGTATTTATGGGCCATTTGTAAATCTTCCTGAGACAAAAGTCTGTTCAAATCCTTTGCCCATTTTTAAATTGGATTATTTTGTCTTATTGAATTCTAAGAGTTCTTTACAAATTCTAGATACTAGACCCTTACATAATTTACAACTATTCTCCCATTCTGTGGATTTTTTTTCATTTTCTTGATAGTGTCCTTTGAAGCACTCGAGTTTTTAATTTTGATGAAGTCCAATTTGTTTTTTTCTTTTGTTGCTAGTGCTTTTGGTGTAACATCTAAGAAACCAACTCCAATCTATGGTAATATCCCTCTCTAAACACCAAGAGCAAATTTAATAGTTAGGGAGGACTAAGACTAAGCCCCATAAGAGTTATGAGTTCCTTTATTTTAGAAACTCAGATTTTTCTATGAAAAAAAGTGAAAAAAAAAAAAAAGAGAGAAACGATCTTGTGAGGTAGCCATTGAGCTTCCCAAAGCAAGTTCTGGTAACATTTACTGAAGAGAGTGAATTTTCATTGGGTTTTGCACACAGCAAATATGCAAGGTGAAGAAGTGTGCACGAGAGGGTGGTGATAGAATCCAGAAAGTGAGAATCCCCAAGAGGACCCTTGTTGACCCATTGGAGGACTGTTTTAAAATTCAGGAGCTTGGAATTCCTTCTTCTGCCAGAAGTTTGGAAGAGTATACATGAGGCACCGTACCATCAGAAGGTACTGAATCCCAGCTGGCAAATCTCTGGATAGGTCTTCTGTGGCTGACTGTTCAAGGATTCACTAATCATAAACTAACATTTATTGATCAATCACTGTATATCGGGTGCCATGCTAAGTGCTTTATGTATAATCGCTCACTTGATCCCTATCTCAGCACTATGAAGAGGGTACTTTCATTACTTCCATTTAACTGAAGAGGAAAGTCAGACTCAGAGGTCAAGGGACTTTCCAGAGAGCACATGATAAAGAGTGGGGCATCCACAAGCATCCTGACTCCAACCTCTGAATCACCTCCAACCTCCTAAACTGGAAGGGTTTAGTAGCAGACATTTTGAAACCAATCTGGCCATTGATGGGATAACATGATTGCTTTTGAAGGTGATATCGCTATTTAACACCTACCCCACTCAAAACTAGTTCACTTTGGAATTCACAAGTAAAAATAAATTCTGGATCTTAAACTACTATTGTTACTACTAATAATAATAATAACAATACTTTGCATTTGTGCAAAATATTTTACATTTGCACACCAATTCACTTCTATATTATGTCATTTCTCTCAGGATTCTAAAAAGATCCCAGTGATGAGTTGTCTGTGGAAAGTAGACTGGGTGAAAGAGAGACTGATTAGGGGTAGGACAATGGAGCATTGATTGACCTTTTACCCTTTTTTCTTCTGTTACTTCTTATCACAAGTGTGTATTGCTTTTACATTTCTTTAGGATAATCAATAAAAATATAAAAAATTAAAATTCTTCCATTTTAAATGTCATTTTATTTAGTAATTCCTTGAGAAAATTAATGATCTGAGCTAGTAGAAATGTTAGCACTTTTTAAATTTATTTTAAATAAACTTTAGATTACATAAATATTACATAAAAAATGTAAGGGATTCACATATGCCCCACTCTCTCCCCCTCCTACACTTTCCAACATTAACAACATCCTTCATTAGTGTGGTAGATTTGTTACAATTGGTGAACACAAAATGCTGGAAGGTCCCTGGATTCTTCTAGAAGCTGCTCTTCATCTACACAGTTGTCACCCGTGGTCTTGTACCAAGTACGTGAGGGGGAATTGGGAAGGGAGAGAGGGTGGTCAGCTCTTCCCATTATATTGTGTGTATATAAACACATATAACATAGAATTCACAGTGATAATTCTCTCTGTCATAAATACTCTTTCTGAATTACCAGTTGTTTTACTCATTCAAAATACAGGGAGACAAGGACAACTCCTCATTCAGAATCTCCCTGAATTTCCTGAAGGATGAATTTGGAAACGGGAAGCTCAATCATTTCTTGCAACTTCCACTTTGCTTGGGGAGGCCTTCTCTCGGGGAGGTCCATCTTTTTGGTCTTACATGTACAGCTAATTAAAATTCTGACTGGTCTGAGGATCAAACAATCCTGCCCCATTGCATTCCCACATTCTTCCTTTTTCTTTCAATGTCTTCCAAGACATAGTTTAAACTGAAAGTGTTGTATATCTTCAGAGGCCCTTTGACCTATTTCCATTAAATCAAAAGGGGAAAGTAGGGTACAACCATTCACCTAACAGCCAATCAACATAAGACTGAAATCTGGACAAACCTCTCTGTGTCCTATCAGGGCAGCAGTTATTTCCTTCCCTTCTCAATCAGGCAACACAGTGGGTTTTTAATCTGAATCCAAATTAGTGGGTAATTCAGGAATTAGACTTTTGAGAGTACAAGGGAAAGGATGCAAAAGATTAAAGTCTCAAAGAACTTTCACAAATTGTAGGAGATGGGTATAAGAAGTTCCCAATGAGTTGGAAACAAGTGGAGAGAATTAATATGGCCCTGAAACTTTTCCAATTCCCACCGTGGTGTGGTTGGCAGCTCACATGATACCTTGACTTTTCCAAATATCGGAAAGAAAAAGCAGCCAAAGTTTTATGCAAGAATGAAAAGGCCTGAAGCACTTCAATTTCCTGGTGGTTAAACAAAAGAGGACACACACCAAGAAAAGCCACTTTAAGTGCATGCAGAAAAGCTGGTCAAAAGAGAAAAGGCATTTAATCAGAAAAAAAAAGAAATGATCTCAATATTTGGTTATAACAGAATTGCATAAATTCCTTGGGCTTCTCCCAGTGATGGAATAATATTATAAGGTCCACAGTTCCTCAAAGATTTAACTGAAACTTCGAATGGTATTAATCATGACACGATTGCCACACAGGTAGAAGTATTCTTATTTTAAATACAGCATAACTATTTATTGGATAATAGAATTGTTAGCACTGGAGGGATCCTAGTTGCATATGTAAATACACCTGAAACCCAAAGACTTTAACTGATTGATTTCCTCAGAGGCACAAATTCACCTCAGGGGACACAATGCCTAGAGAGGACTTGACTTGATATTCCACAAGATGGAATCACAAAACTATCCATCAAAAAGGCATGTCATTGCTAGAATAACAATGCTTCAATATGTGTTCATCAATTGTAACAAATGTACCACACTAATGAAGGATGTTGTTAGTGTGGGAAAGTGTGGAGTGGGTGAGGAATATGGAAATCCCCTATATTTTTAATGTAATGTTTATGTAATCTAAAGCTTCTTTAAAAATAAAAAAATAAAGGTATGTCAGACTGGGGGAAGTGTAGAAAAAAAGTTTCAGATGGATTCCAGACTCCCCTTCCCTTAGACCATCATGGAAATAGTTGCTGGATGTATTATAGAGTTCTTACGAGGATGTGACTCTTCTAATCACTCTTACTTTGCTGGTAACATGCTTAGGGATAGCCCAGTATAGAGCATGAGAAATGCCCTTGACTTTATTTGTCACAGAAGGGTTATGGACAGGGAAATGTGAGCACTTAGATAACTCCAGGGACACTGAAATGGGCCCGCAGCCTCTTTCATATTCTTGGATACCTGGTAATCCTTTATCTGGGGATCTTTCATTGGGCTATTTGACACAACCCCTTCTTGGAATCTTAAATGTACCACTGTTAGTCATATCTGAGGAATCAGGTTAAATAAGGTAAGGAAGAGCACTGGAGACAGAAGAATGGTCTAATTTTATATAAGAAGGAGAAAGAAGATTAATTTTGGAGTTTTAGACTGGTATATTTGGTATGGATACCTGTAAAACCATAAGAGAATAGTCCATTGATAGCTTGGTTACATTTAGAAAGTAATAAAGAGCAAATCCAGCCAAAATTACTCATTTAATTTTTGATGGGGTCGCCAGAAAGGTAGGTTGGAGGAAATGGGCAGTGAGTTTCTGATAGAGAAGTGAGGTGAATGAAGTGCAATTAGACATGTTTGTAGTTGACGGAGTAACAGTCACCCAAAGAGCTTTGACAAATCAGCAACAGTAACCTGGAGAAGAGGCTCCAGGAGCCAGCCACACCACTAGCCTCTGCCCTGTCTTTCAGATAAGACTACCCTGGAAGAATAGCTGACATGCTGAGTGACAGAATCTAGCTTCAAAATGACTTCCAGACCTAGAACGAAGAGCCAAAACAAATAGATAAAACTTCTTAGCACTAATAGTAAGAAAAATATGAAATTCTGCATTTGATTTGCACAGATAATCACACAATTTCATTGTAGATGGTATCTAGCTTGGGAGTGTTTTTTGTTTTTTTGGGTGGTTTTTTGGGGGGGTAGGAGGGAGAGATACTAGGGGTTGAACCCAGGACCTTGTACATGGGAAACAGGCTCTCAACCATTTGAGTGACATCTGCTCCCAGGAATGGTTTTTGTGAGAAAGGCCCAAAGATGAGTTATAATATGCTAGGAAAAGATAAACAGAAGCCAACTTAAGCTTCCTCAGTAGTGGTATGGAGTCTCCATTCAGGCAGGCAATAAATGACCACCCAGGAGAAGTATGGAATCTCCATCTAGGGAGACAATAGGATGACAATCCAGAAGTATGGCATCTCCATCCAGGTAAGCAATAAATGACTTCCCCCACCTTCCCTCAGACAGTCCTGCTCATTCAGGGCAGTAGGCTAGGAATGCAATAGACCTCTGCCCACCAGCCCTCTCCCCTCACCCCAACACTCTGTCTTCTCTCTTTTTCATACTGTCCCACAAATGCCATTTTCCCTCCCTGTTGTTCTTTTCTTCTGTCCTGATAATAGTCAAACTAATAGGCTTCACTTTGTCTAGGGGGAGGAGGCAAGGAAGGTAGGAAGGAAGGAAAGAAGGAAGGGAGGGAGGGAGAGAGGGGATAGCAGAGCTGGTTAGATGAGCCATAACACTAGTGAATAACTGTATACCACCCTCAGTACCTGGCTACTAGGGAGGAAGAGTGGCAGCCAGTCATGTCAGATGTTGCACTGTATGTGATAATGGATTGTAAATTATAAAGCTCTGTATCAATGAGAGGAGGTAAAGTAATTCTCCACAAACTGAGATAATATTTGTAGAATGATATTTCTCAGTGTACATGGATCAGTCCCTTAAGATATAAAAAAACCATTGTTGTCCTGCCCCCCATTCCCCCTACCACATGTTGGCAGGTGTCTAAGGCAAAGCAAACAAAGAGAATCTATTTACACCCTAACATCTCAATACACAGGGCTGGAAAACTAGGTGTAGAAAAAGAAATGCATCTTCACACCCTGCAATAATTTATTAAAAGGTCAGGTGGATATATAGACATTGTTCCTTGAGGGTTATGAAGACAAAACTAGAGGAAAATCTAAGTATAAAATACTGCATTTCAAGGCAAGAAGGGCCTTGAAATGTTTAAAGAGGTACTGGCTGAACACAGTGACTAGCTCTGTCCCTGGAAAGGTGGAGAGGACAGTTGGGAAGGACCACCTATGCAGGGAGGTTTTTATAGTAACAAATCTAGTTTGTTTGGGAAGCAAACTGTTGCTAGAATTTTTTACTACGTTATTGCCATTTCTATTGATTTTCTCTAATCATCCTTTTTTTCTCAGACCTTGAGTTTTGGCACTTTTCAGGAATATGGCCTTCATGATTATGACAGTGAACTCTATTAGCGAATCCTTATTGTCTGTTGGGTACCTAAGACGAGCTTCCATACACAATAATCAAGAGCTTTGTCCAGAGGGACTCCCAGACAGATTCTAGTTCTGACCCACTCTTCGCTATGCATATAGTCTGATATAACTTAGGGAGAGGCTATGCCTCACGCCCCACTTGTAATGGAACGAACAAGTCAGTACTCATCACTTACTCATGCGATCCTTGAATTTAGATATAAATACATCAAAGGTTTGGAAGAGATCTTAGTAAGCCCTGAGAACAGAACTCAGATTTGTTTATGACACCACCCCAAACCAAAGATCTGAAGGATGCTTTCATTTCCAAATTCAGAGTCACCAGACACAAGGCTGACGGTGAAATATGCCCCAGTATGATGGCTCAGTTCAAACAGTGAAGGGTGTCAGCCTGTGAAAACTACATCAGTTTAAAAAAATCTTATTTAACTTGCTGCAAATCCAACCCATTCAGTTCCCCTGTGAAGTGGGTTTATTGAGCATATGGAACTTGCTGGCTGTTTGGGATATTGCAAAGACAGAATTGTTGATGGAGAATATTATGCTCTTTTCCCTATTTCCTACTTCAAATCTATTATTTTCTTCTTTTAAAATATATTTTACGGAGAGTGAAGTCTGGATCAAATCCAAACCTTAATCTTATATTTTATTTTAGAACATATTGTAACACTTGAAAATAAATGTTGAAGCACTTGTTCCCTCTTAACTAAACCATAACAAAAATTTAAAATAAACTTTCTGTGATGCTTATCAATTATAGGATGTACAAAAACTCTGCATATACATGAAAATTTTATTTTTAAACAGCATGTTATTTAATATATATATATATTCAACTCAACATCCGGGCAGCTTTTCAAATGAAGTACTTCTAATTTTAAAACCATGAGTTAATCTGAAAAAAACAATTACAGTAAGCACACTTCAGAGTGTCCAAATACTGAAAACACAGGGGAAATAGTATATTTATTGTACCTTTTTCAGGCAAAAAGGTTGAACCTATTGCTCTAAATTTAGAGTTACTTTACCTGAAATGGTGTCTGGAGGCTGAAGAAAAACATATTAAGCACATTATTTTAAAATGTGACTAATACACTATTTAAAATATTTATCCTCTGTTTCCAGACTTTCCAGACAGCCTGTATATTATTTTGGCACAGATAGCAGAGCATTTTACATACTAATGAATCACGTATGGGTTGCAAAATTGCTGCCCGATACACGCTAAAGATGTGAATGTTCATATTGCTCTCCAGAAAGAAGCTAATTAAAGCAAGAGGCAGGGCATAGAAGTTCTTTGAACTCACCAGCAAAAAAGCTTGAGCAAAATATCCAGAGTGACACCCCCCTGGGAATCCAGTCTTCTAACAGGCACATGGTCACAGAAGCTCTGGGATCGCCAACAATGTATCACTTAGGTGTTGATGTTTGTGCCTCTGTTCAGCCACTTATTCATTTCTCTAACACGCATTCATGGATGCCTGCCCTCTGCCAGGCACCATGCTAGGCAGCATAATCCTGGGAGACTCTGGTTGTTGGTAGGCACAAAGTTCCTAAAAGGCACAACTTTTGGTGAAACGTAGCTGAATTCTCAACGCTAATGTGCTTCTCTCAACACTCCAGGGATGTGTGCCCACAGGGTGCCCTTCACACTGGGTGCCCGATGTATGAGGCTGGCTCCTTGGTAAACATTTCCTGAGTCTTTTGTGCCTTTCAGGGCAGCCCCTGCTGCTCCCTGGCCAGGGACTATCCCGCAGATGCTGGAAGACGCTGCTATTTTGTTGCCTCTTGCCAAGGAGTGAGCCCCAAGCAGTGCTGATTCCCTCACTCTTAAATTCTAAACTCTCATAAACATTACCCAGAGTAAATACACATCAGGGTTTTTTTTGTAAGAGTTTGGATTTTTTTTTTTTTAAGATTTATTTATTTTATTTATCCCCTCCCCTCCTTGTCTGTTCTCTGTGTCCATTTGCAGTGTGCTCTTCTGTGTCTGCTTGTCTTCTCTTTAGGCGGCACCAGGAACTGATCCTGGGACCTTCCGGAGTGGGAGAGAGGCACTCAATCTCTTGGCCACCTCAGCTCCCTGGTCTGCTGTGTCTCTTATTGTCTCTCCTCTGTGTCTCTTTTTGTTGCAGCATCTTCTTGCGCCAGCTGTCCACGTGGGCCAGCGCTCCATGCGGGCCAGCTTGCTTTTCATCAGGAGGCTATGGGAATGGAAGCCTGGATCTCCCATATGGTAGATGGGGGCCCAGTTGCTTGAGCCACATCCACTTCCCCACATCAGGTGTTTGTTTGTTTGTTTGTTTGTTTTAGGCCAGTAAAAAGAATTTATTTGGGAAATGGGGGAAAGAACAGAGGTAGCTGAGAAATGGGAGAGAAAGACAGAAATATACACCAAGATTTGGTGCGGGCTCCTCTAGGCAGAGAAAGCCCACATCAGGTTTTAATCTCTTATAGGTTATATTACACAAATCTAGACTATTGTATCTGATTAGATTATAATATTACAATTTTCTAATTGTCAAGCATGAGGTTAATTGGTTCACCTTGTCAACCACAAATCCTTCATCCCCAGACATTCAAACTGATGCTTAAACCTAAACATACACCTGTACATAAATGTACTAACCATGGCTATTCCCCATTGCATATTCAGTTCAATGTTTTCCCAGGATGTTATCTCAAGAGTCTTCCCCTCACTCAAGTGACAACTACCGCAGAATCTCCACTAACACACTCTCTGCTATATCAGGTGATCAGCCCTTATACTCTACCCAACATTGTACAAAAGTCTTGTCACCATAATATTATTAGTTTATAAATACCAAAACCGAGATCTAAAAGAAGTGGCCTTTTAAGAATTAAGCATCAAAAAAAAAAAAAGAATTAAGCATCAGAACCATGAGAAAAACTCAACAGAGAACTCCAACCACTGGGTCATTATAAATGTAAAATTCATGTGCTCCTAATGTATCAGTTAAACTATAGGTTCAGCCATGTTGACAAAGAGCCAAAAGAATAGTCTGCCCTGGTATGAGGTTCTTTTTCGTGACGTTTCTAGAGGCTCAGGTTCTTTCTGCCTTGATTTTCTGCCATCTCTAAAGCATTGCTTTTGTCCACATGACCCTCTCCTCAAGTCCCCGTTCCAGTCAGTAGGAAGGAGGCAGGTGGATGGGCAGATCTTGTCCTTTCCCTTCAAAGGCAAAGCATGGACATCGCTGACATCATTTCTGTTCACATCCCCTGGGCCAGAACTTAGCCACCTGGTCACACAACTGTGAGGGTAAGGCTGAGTAGGAGATCTGCATTTTGTTCATTAAAAAAAACCTTTTGCTACAGTAGGTGAAAGAATGGGTACTGGGAGACAACTAGGAGGCTCTGCCATACTGAAACACTTCATGCTGAAGTCTCCAACTGCTTAAAATTAGATATCAAGTATCTACTGCCCTATAAAATATATAATACATTATGGACCAAAATTCAGCTTGAATTGCAAACCATTCCCAAGCAGATTTGCCCTATCCAACTTTCACAACCAGTTCAGGTTCATTCTCAGGAGCCCCAGAAATGACCTCTCTACCTCCCTGGCAGCCTGAGTCACTCCCCACCTCCTCCTTATTATACACCCTACACCCTACAAATGCTTTCTTTTTTTTTTAAAGATTTATTTATTTTATTTATTTATCCCCCCCTTGCCGCTTGTGTTGCTGTGTCCATTCGCTGCGTGTCTTCTCTGTGTCTGCTTATCTCCCCCTTGCTGTGAGGTCTTGCCGCATCAGCCCACGGCGCCGTGCAAGCCGGCCTGCCCTCACAAGGAGGCGCCGGAAAGCGAACCCGGGGCCTCCCATATGGTAAACAGGGGCTCTATCCACTGAGCCACACCCGCTTCCCCCCTACAAATGCTTTCTTCCCCCTCTGGACTGCTTTGCCCTCAGTGCCAGGTCCTCTTCACCCACTCACTCAGGATGACAGAGAATGTCCATTCCTACCCCATACACTCACTTCTCAGCATGCCAGTGCTTGCTGAAAGCACCCTCCAGCAAAGACCTGCAAATATCCATCTCCAGGTCTCCTCTCGATCTCACAGGGAAAACCAGAAGCTTTGGGGGTGGTTCATGCTCCCAGAAGCAGCCTTCAACCAATGATGGAAGGGCATTGGAGAAAAAAGTGTGTGTGTTCTGTCCCCTTTCCCAGTAGAATGGCTGGCAGGATTGAGCTCCAAATGCCTACAAGCGGTCGCTAACTTGATAACACACGTTTCCTTGACTTTCTTCCCCTCCCTATCTCACCCTTTGAGTCCCCCACTCAAGTGTCCTGGAATCCCTCCTAAATAAACTAGCAGTCTCCAAATCCTTGTCTCTGTGTCTGCTTCTGGGGAAACTCAAACTAACATAATCCTGACCTGTTCTCCCCACCCTGCCTGGAAAATGGACAGTACAAATGCCTCACCTCATTATATCATATTCTCAGGACTTGACACACAATAGATGTTCAACAGATGTTGGGGGCTTCTCAGAAGTGACTCTCTTGATATGCTGGTTTTTGTCCCTCTCTGTTCTAAACCAGTGTAGTGATTTGTTAGTTCAACACAAAGTTGCTAAGAAGTGGTCACTGCAAACTTTGAAATCTGCAGCCCAGGCAAGCGCTTGCCTTGTCCATGACCACATGGCAACAGACACTGAAGTATTCTCCTGCACCGACAAAAGAACAAAGTTTTTTGCTTTGGTTTTTTTCACGGTAACGTCATTAAGCAGTAGAAAAGTTAGGTTATCCGCTGAATTCATTTTGCACCAAGCTTTGTTTACTTTGGGTTAAATGAACATGCTAATTCACTGTAATAAAAGTCATCGTTTACATGAACATCCATCATCCAATAATGTCCCAATGTTAGTCATTCAAAATATGTAGCAAGTGGTTCTATTTATAGAGCAACAGGACTGAGGACTTAGAGCAGCCTAATATACCTGGAATATGGATCTGGTCTTCCCTCCATCTTTCTCTACCCTACACGCCCTTTGTTCTTCATCTCCATCCACAGAAAGAAGCTTAGAAAGAAATCAACATTTCCACCAGCCAGAGGTGCAGGAGCTGTGTGCTGTTTGGGTTCACACCATATCCTTTTGTTATCTCCCCAGATCATATATAAAGGTAAATATACACCATTAATTTTTTTTTTTTAAGTTGTGGGTTTAGAGAAAAATCATGTAAAAAAATACAGAGTTCCACATGCTCCATGTCACACACACAAGTTTATTATTAACGCTCTGCAATAGTATGGTATACCTTGGTTACAATTGATGAGAAATATTATTATGATATTTATTGACAATAGTTTACATTAGGGTTCACTGTTGCTGTTGTACAGTTTTTTTTATTTTTTTTGTTCTGGGAGCATATATAAAACCTAAAATTTCCCCTTTTAACCACATTCAAATACATAATTCAGCTATGATAATTACATTTACAATGTTCTGCTACCATCACCACTATCAATTACTAAAACTTTTCTGTCACACCAAATAGGAAATTTATACCAATTAAATTACCCATACCTTACCCCATCCTGGCCCCTGGTAATCTGCATTCTAGTTTCTGAGTCTATGAATTCCCTTATTCTACTTTTTTCGTATGTGAGATCATACAATATTTGTCCTCAAGGTTCATCTATGTTGTCACAGGTATCAGAACTGCATTCTTTATGGCTGAATAATACCATTACATAGATAAACCACATTTTGCTTACCCATTCATCTGTTGATAGACACTTGGGTTGCTTCCATCATTTGGCAATTGTGAATAATGCAGCTATGAACATTGGTGTGAGAATATTTGTTTTAATCCCCGCTTTCAATACTTTCAGGTAAATTTCTAGAAATTCGATTGCCAGTATGGTAATTCTATACTTCACTTTCTGAAGAACCACTAAACTGTTTTACACAGCAGTTGCAGCATTTTACACTCCCACCAATAATAAAGGAGTATTCCTGTTTCTCCACATACTCTTCCAACACTTGTAATTTTCCATTTTTTTTAATAGTAGCCATTCTAGTGGATATGAAATGGTAACTCACTGTGGTTTTGATTTGCGTTTCTCTAATGATATTGAGCATCTTTTCATGTGCTTATCAGCAAGCTGTCTAAATTTTTTAGAGAAATATCTACTCAAGTCTTCTGCCCATTTTTAAATTAGTTTGTTTGACTTTTTGTTGTTGAGTTGTAGGATTTCTTTGTATATTCTGGATGCTGAATCCTTATCAGATATGTGGCTTCCAAATATTTTCTTCCACTTTGAAGGTTATCTTTTTACTTTCATGATTAATTCCTTTGATGCACAATTTTTTTTTTTTTTCATTTTGATGAAGTCCCATGTATCTATTTATTCTTTTGTTGCTCATGTTTTTGGTGTAAAGTCTAAAAGTCCATTGTCTAACACAAGGTCCTAAAAGTGCTCCTTTATATTTTCTTTGAGTAGTTTTGTAGTTTGGGATCTTATGTTTAGGAATTTGATCCATTTTGAATTAATTTTTTAATTGACTTTATTTTTTCTTTTTGGTGTACAGTTCTGAGTCCCCCTTCCCCCACTTGCTGTCTGTGCCCATTCGCTGGGTGATATTCTGTGTCTGTATCTTGCCTTCTCTTCTCATTTTTCTCCTCCAGGCTTCACCAGGATTTGATCCCAGGGACCTCCAATGTAGGAGAGAGGCACCCTGTCATTTGTGCCACCTCAGTTCCTGGTTTCTGGTGTGTCTCGCTTTGGTGCTCCCATGCGTCTCTCTTTTGTTGCATCATCAACTTGCTGTGTGGCTTGGCTCGCCATGCATGGGCCTCTGGCTTACCATGCACGGGCCCAGCTCGCGGGCTCGCCTTTTTCCTTTTTATTTTACCAGGAGATCCTGGGGATCAAACCCAGGTCCTTCCATATGGTAGATGGATGCCCAACCACTTGAGCCACATCCTCTTCCCTGAATTAATTTTTGTATATGGTATGAGGTAGGGATCCACCTTCATTTTTTGTATATGGGTACCCAGTTTTCCCAACACCATTAGATAAAACGACTATTCTTTCCACACCCTTGTGAAAAATCAATTGGCCATAGATGTGAGGGTTGATGTCTGAACTCTCAAGTCCATTCCTTTAGTCAATATATCCATGCTGGTGCCATTACCAGGCTATTTCAATTACTGTAGCTTTGTAACATATCTTAAAGTGGGGAAGTATGAGTCCTCCAACTTCATTCTTCTTTTTCAAGTTAGTTTTGGCTATTTGGACCCCTTATCCTTCCTTATAAATTTGTTGATTGGCTTTTCCTTTTCTTCAAAGAAAGGTGTTGGAATTTTAATTGAGATTGTATTGAATCTAAATCACTTTGGGTAGAATTAATATCTTAACAATATTTAGTCATCCAATTTATCAACTCAGAATGTCCTTCCATTTACTTAAGTCTTCTTGGATTTCTTTTAGCAATGTCTTGTAGTTTTCCATGTAGAAATCCTTTAAATTCATGATTAAATTTATTCCTAGATGTTTGATTCTTTTAGTTGCTTTTTAAATGAATTTTTTCTGGATTTCCTCTTCAGATTGTTCATTACAAATGTATAGAAACACTACTGTTTTTGCATGTTAATCTTCTACCCTGACACTTTTCTAAACTCCTTTCTTAGCTCTAGTAGCTTTATGTGGATTTTCAGGATTTTCTATATATGGGATAATTTCATCTGCAAATAGGGAAAGTTTTAATTTTTCCTTCCCAATTTGGTTGTCTTTTCTTTCTTTTTCTTGCCTAATTTCTCTGGCTAGAACTTCCAATACAATGTTGAATAGCAGTGTTGACAGTGGGCATCCTTCCCTCATTCCTGATCTTAGAGGGAAAGCTTTCAGTCTTTCACTGCTGAGTATAGCATTAGCTGAGAGTTTTTCATATATGCCCATTATCATGATGAGGAAGTTTCCTTCTCCCACAAGTGTTTTTATCATGGAAGAATGTTGGATTTTTTCAAATGCATTTTCTGTATCAATTGAAATAATCATGTGGGTTTTTTCCTTCTTTTTATTAATGTGATGTATAACATTAATTGATTTTTTTATATTGAACCATATTTGCATACCTGAAAGGTGTATAATTTTTTTAATGTGCTGTTGGATTTGACTTGCAAGTACTTTGTTGAGGATGTTTGCATCTATATTCATAATGGATATTGATCTGTAATTTTCCTTTCTTGTAATATCGTGTGGTAATGTTAGCCTCATAGAATGAGTTTGGCAGTGTTTTTTTCTCTTCAATTTTTTAGAAGAATTTGAGCAGGATTGGTATTAATTCTTGGAATGTTTGATAAAATTCATCAGAGAAGCCATCTGGTCCTGGGCTTTTCTTTGTTGGGAGGTTTTTGATTACTGATTCACACTCTTTCTTGTTATTGATCTGTTGAGGTTTTCTATTTCTTCTTTACTTAGTGTAAGTAGTTTGTGTGTTTCTAGGAATTTGCTCATTTATCTAGGTTATCTAGTTTTTTGGCATATAGTTGTTCATAGTATACTCTTACAATCCTTTTTAATTCTGTGAAGGGAGTGAAAATGTCCCTCTCTCGTTTCTGATTTTATGTATTTGTGTCCTCTCTTTTATTTTCTTTGTCAGTACATGTAAAGTTTTGTCGATTTTATTATCTTCTGAAAGACCAGCATTTGGTCTCATTGATTCTCTCTACTATTTTTCATTCTCTGTTTTATTTATTCATTTATCTTCACTCTAATCTAGCTTCCAATTGTTAGGTTAAGTTTCTAATTTGAGATCTTTCTTCCTTTTTTGCATTTTTAAAAATTTATTTATTTATTTTTATATCAATGTTACAAGTTATTCTGTTATACAAGATAATAACTGCAATAACAATAAATCTGCTCTGGTCCATAGTTACACTCCCTCCTTATTTTTGTTCATCCCTCAATCTTGAGGGATTTGGGATGATGTCTGCTCTGACTGCTTCAAGCTGAGAGGGGACTTAGATTTTATGAGGCAGAGGAAAGAAATTGTTTTGCTTACAGTTGAAGATACTCCTTGTTTAGGGGATGGGATGTGTCCACTGTCATCTTTCTGTCACTTGTTCAGGGCAAGCTCGAAGAACTGGAGAGCTGAGTTGACCACAACTCTACTAGGTTTCAGGGCTCAACCAGCATATGATCAATCCAATGATTTAAGACTCTGAGAAATATATTTAACATGTACGTTGAAAATTATAGGTTCAAATGAAAGGAGTAGAAGAGAGATGATTAGGGAGATTATAAATGAGTATAACTTTGTTATATTGGGGAAATAGATTTTCATATATTCCCAAATAGGGCCTGCCGAGGGGCTGTTGGTTTCATAAGGCCGTGTGGGTTGCCTATGGTGTCTGGATGTCCCTAGAGCTCTTGGAAGCACTTTTATTTGAGGCTTTGTTTACTGTGGCAGTTTGTTAAGTCTGGCAGAGACCTGCATAAGTGTAACCTCTGAAATGACCTCCTGATTCACTTTGATATCTCTTATCCATAAAAACTTTAATTTATTTAATATTTTCCCCTTTTAGTCACGGTCTTTTTACAAATGCATTGCTGATTAACACTTGGTAAGAATCCCTCAATGCCATAGGGTCTTATTCTGGGAGTCATGTCCCATGTTGGGGGTGGGAGAAGTAGGGTGTTTATCTGCAGAGTTTGGATTAGAGAGAGGCCACATTTGAGTAACAAGGAGGATTTCAGGAGGCAACCTTTAGGCATTGATTATAATTAGGCTTAGTTTCATTATTACAGGAATAATGTTCAAACATACAGCATTAAGATCGACGGCTTGGCATATTGGCCTGTTTTTGTTGTTGTTGTTGTTTTGTTAGGCAAGGCTTATGTATTCTAGAGTTTTTTGTCATCTTATTTGAGAAAGTAGTAGGATTTCCCCAGGATGGAAGTTTAATATTTTGATAGCTACTGTGTGGGCCTCTATCTATCAAAAAAATATACTTATGACAACAAGAATATATTTATATCTCATAGAAATATGCTTTAGGTGCATTTTTCCCCATATACCACCTCACTATGAACACCCTGTACTAGTGACATAACTTTGGTTTAGCTCCTGAACAAACTTTCTTATATTTTTATTATTATCCACAATCCTGGGTTACCCCTGAGTTCATGTGCTATATAGTCCCCTGTTTTATCCTCGAGCTGTCCTTCTAGCAACATGTGTGTCCCAAGACTTCCCTTTTCAACCCCGTTCACACACATCCTTCAGCACTGTTAATTATACTCACATCACTCTGCCACCATCAACTCCAAGCCATTACAATCAACCTAATTATAAATTCTGCCCAGATAAAGCATTGGCTCACCATTCTCTACTCCCATTCTATCTCCTGGTACCTCCTTTCCAGACTCTACCTCCGTGGGTCTGCTCACTATATTTAGTTCATATCAGTGAGATCATACAATATTTTGTGTCTGCTTTCTTCCTTTTTGATGTAAGCATTTAAAGATATAAACTTCCCTCTCAGCACTGCCCTGCTAAAATCTTTAAGTTTTGTTAAGTTGTGGTTTCATTTGCATTTGCTACAAGATATTTCCTCATTTCCCTTGAGATTTCTCATCTGACCCATTGAATGTTTAAGAGTGTATTGTTTAATTCCCCCATATTTGTGAATTTTCCATTTCTCCCTCTGTTATTGATTTCTAGCTTCATTCCATTGTGGTCAGAGAACATACATTGTATGAGTTCAATATTTTTAAATGTATTGAGACTTGTTTTGTGACCTAATATAAGGTCTATCCTGGAGAATGATCCATGTTCTCTAGAGAAGACTATATATTCTTCTGATGTTGGGGGAAGTGTTTTATTTATGTCTGTTAGGTCTAGTTGATTTAGAGTATCATGCAAGTCTTCTATTTCCTTATTGATCTTCTGAATAAAGATCCTATCCATTATTGAAAGTGATGTATTAAAGTCTCCTTCTATTAATGTAAAGTCACAATTTCTCCCTTCAAATCTGTCAATATTTGCTTCATATCTTTTGGGGCACTGTTATTAGGTACATATATGTTTATAATTGTTATATCTTCTTGTTAAATTAAACCCATTATCAGTATATTGGGACCTTCTTTGTCCCTTGTAACAGTTTTTGACTTAAATTACAGTTTTTGACTGAAGTTTGATTTTATCTGATATTAATATAGCTACAGCTCTCTTTTGGTTACTATTTACATGGTATTTTTTCCATCCTTTCCCTCCCATCCAACTCATATCTTTGAATTTAAGGTGAGTCTCTTGTAAATAGCATATAGTTGGGTCATCCTGTTTTACCTATGCTGCCAAACTCTGCCTTCTGACTGAAGAGTTTCACATATTTACACTTAAAGTAACTACTAATAATGCAGGACTTTTTCTTCTGTCATTTTGCTATTTGGTCTTTGTTAAGTCATAGCTTTTTTGCCCAAATCTTCCATTAGTGTCTACTTTCAATTTTTTTTTTAAATTTTTGTATTGTGCCATTTTGAATTCCGTTTCATTTCATTCTGCATATATTTTTTCATATATTTTCTTTGTGGTTACCATGGGCTTAAATTTAAAATTCTAAATCTATAAAAATCATGTTTGATTTATAACAACTGAACTTCAGTAGTGTACACATATACTGTTCCTATACCTTTCTGTCCCTCCACCTTTTTATTGTACTTGTTGTGCATTATATCTTAATACATTTTATGTACAAAATCTTAGATTTATTATAACTCTTTAAGCTTTTATGTTTTAGAAACTGTGAGACATAAAAAGGGGAGTTACATTCCAAAAACAAATACAATATACTGGCTTTCATAATTATCCATATGGTCACCTTTACTAAAGATCTTTTTCTTTATGCTGCTTTGATCCACTATCTTGTGTCTTTTCCTTTAAGCCAAAAGTATTCACTTTAGCGTTGCTTGTATGGCAAATCTAGTGGTGATGAACTCCTTCAGCTTTTGTTTATCATGGCATGTCTCTCCCTCACTTTTGAAAGACAGTCTCATCAAATATAAAATTGTTAGTTGGAAATTGTTTTCCTTCAGCACTTAAAAAATCTCATCCCACTTCTGTTTTGTCTCCATGCTTACTGATGAGAACTTAGCACTTAATTTTACAGGGACTCCCTTGTACGTTACACATTGCTTTTCTCTTGCAGCTTTAGAACTTTCTCCTTGTCCTTGACATTCAAAAGTTGGACTACTGTGTGTGTAAACACAGTTCTCTTCAAATTCACCTGTTCAGGGTTTACTGGGTTTCTTGAAAGTTCGTATTAGTGTCTTTCATTGAATTTGGGACATTTTCTGCCACAGTTTTAAAAAAATATTCTTTCTATCCCTTTCTCTCTTTCTTCTCCTTCTGTGACTCCCATAGTGTGTTTATCGGTATGCTTGATAGTGTCCCATAGTTCTCTTAAGCTCTGTTCACTTTTTTTCTATTTTTTTTCTTTCTGCACCACAGCTTAAATCATTTCAAGTGTCTTATCTTAGAGTTCATTATCTTGTGCCAGCTGCAATCTGCTTGAAACCCTGTAGAGAATGTTTCATTTCTGTTATTGTGATCTTCAACATTTCTGTTTGGATCCTTTTAAAATTTATATTTCTTAATTGACATTCTCATATAGTTTTTTAATTGTTTTCCTGATATCCTTTAGTCTTTCACTGTGTTTTCCTTTATCTCCTTAAGCATATTGAGGATCATTTTAAAAAGTCTTTGTCAGAAGTCTGGTCTTCTTCATTGATGATTTCTGGATTTTTGTCTTGTTACTTTGGATGGGCCATCATTTCCTATTTCTTTGTCTTTTAATCTTTTGTTACACACTGACCATACTTCCATTTTAAAATGCCAATTCTTGGATTTAGTCCCTGAACTGTCTGTTTAAGTTTGTACCCAGCTAGTGATATGACACAGCTTTCCTTGACTGCCAGGAGTCAACACAAATACTCAAACCAATGCAAAAAACAACTTTCTCACCCTTTGCAAATTGGCTCTGCATTGGCTGGTGCTCTCCTTCAAAGTTTAGCTCTCCCATCATGAAGATCAGTCCAAGGCAAATGTGTAGTGCAGGGTCTTCTCCATCATTTCTGAGCCTATGTCCTGTCCTGGGTTTCTGCTTGCTTGTGGCCCTAGGGATTCACAGGAATTTGAATGTCCCTTTTACTCCTTATAAAATAGACTTTCTCCATTGTATGACTTAATGGATATAATTCTTTGCCCCAATACATTTAATTGTTTTTTATGCTTCTTTATCTGTCTGCAATATGCTTCTGCCTACAGGGAAAGTTCTTGGAGGGTGAGACAGAGAGGAGTTTCCTGGTCCAGTCTTTCAGACTTCCACCTGATACATTGACACGGGCATACAGTTGCCCTAATATGTGTAAAGTATCACTCTGCTTCCTCCACAATAGGATCAGAGACGCACAATGGGAGTGCAGGCTGACACCACACCATGACAAGACAGGAGTCAGGGAAGGATGAATAAGGACACCACACACTTCTCCTACCTTTTTTTCAAGCTTCAATTTTTTTTTTATCATCACTCCCCCTGTCACTGTAACTCTTTAAATGTTTCTGAAGTTCTGAGGAAGATGGCTTTGCCAGCTTTTGCTAGTGGTTCAAATACTTTGTGGGAAATGGCACCCTGGGAGGTCTTATTCTGCCCTCTTGGTTGGTCAGAAGCCTGCTATTAAATTTTTGCAGTTATATATGTTCATATATATATGTTCAAATTGTTCAAGCATTTTGAGTTCTGTAGAATCCAGAAGAAACTGCCAGATCTATTCCCTTCTTGCTTTTAAAACCCATATATATTCAAAGGGATAGTCAATACTTTTGTTTTTAACTTGGTTACCCTTAACCCATTAAAGTGTTTTCTTCTAAAAACTATTTGCTCTTCAAGGAACTTTGGGAACTCATTTACAATCTTTTTTAAACCTTTTTTCCCTGAAACAGGAAGTTGCATTTGACCAAGAGTAAACACAATCCAACTAGAGTGAAGCATTACTGGTTCTATATGTGGATGCATGTGTTATCCCACAGCTCATAAATATGCATCTCACAAAGGTAAGACCATGCTCAAGACAGCTACAGCAAGAAAACAATAACATGAAAGTTAGAAGCTTTAATACCAGCAAAGAGCTTGGCTTCTTTCTGGGTCCTAAATTAGAGATGGTTGGGAAAAAAGCATGTTTCCCACAATCTAGAGAGGTCTCAGATTCAGGACATGATATTACACCTTTCCAAGTCTAGACAAATCAGCCAGAGAGTCATATAGCATGTAACCACCAATATTAGCTAGATTTTCAAACTTTTAAAATTTCATTATACTTTTAGTCAGCACTGCAGTTTACTGACTGAAGAAGAAGCTATCCAGCATGTAGATGTTATACATGTGGGAAAATACACCATTCAGGCTAAAGAAAGCAAGTTGGGTTTTCCTTCTTTTTCATGCTCCTTGGTATCTATTGGCCAGGACATGGACTTCATAAAATGAAGAACCACTTCTAATCTGAGATCCTAGGAATTAAAATCCTGTGTACATCTTTTATGGGTCAATATTTCACTTATTTTTTTTTTTAGGAGGTACCGGGGATTGGACCCAGGACCTCATACATGGGAAGCAGGTGCTCAACCACTGAGCTACATCCACTCCCAAATGAGTGTTATGGGTGTTGTTTTTTTCATTTGTTTGTTTGTTTTGAAGAGGTACTGGGAATTGAACCCTGGACGTCGTATGTGAGAAGCAGGCACTCAGCCACTTGAGCTACATCTACTCCCCTATTTCACTTATTTTTAAGATTCATTTGGCATAAGATGAAATTATCATCTGACTTCCAGGGCAGCAGAAACATTTTTTTCTATCAAAGTTCAGATATAAATCCAGTGAAAGGAAAAGAACAAGACCTGGACAACTAGCTGACTGCCTTGGCTTTTACACCTTAAAAAGGCAAATGGATTAAGGGATAAGTTAGTGTTATCCTTACATAAGCAATGTGAAAATGTTCTGAGTTAAAAATTAAAAAAAAAAAAAACATGCACCATACATTACAGGAAAATACAACTTGATTTTTTTATTTAATATTTTTAAATAATCTGTATTTCCCCTGGTTACACAAATGATACATGTTTACCTTAGATAATTTGGAAAATACAGGGAATTAAGAAGAAAGGAAAAATCATTTATAATTCCTTTTGAGAGATAGCTGCTCTAAACATTTTAATGTATTCCCTTCAAGGATGCTTTTGCCAAATGTTTATACACATTCACATATAATCTAGAAATGTATGTTGTACACATACATACACACACATATAATTCAAAACATCATGAAATTTCCCAATTCTGGTTGAAAGATTCTCTTTTCCACCCACAAGAAATTTCTACTTACTTGTGGCAAAATCAGAACTTTCAGAAAAATTCCAATATGTATCAAAACCCAGATTTTAGAACAGATGTCTAGAGGCTATTCAATAAAAACCTATGTATCAATATGTAGTAGTAAAATCAGCAGATTCAGGCACACAAATCCTTACTAAACATGAAACCGTATATGTTTATCTTCATGAGACACTTTTCTCACTTGTAAAATGGATGTAATTCCTGCACTTTTGACATCACGTTTGACATAAGGATTAAGCTTTGTATAAGAAAACATCTCATTAAACTCTTTGGTTTTCACCTAATTTTCCTTTAAATATCCTACGTTCATATTCTAGCCATCAGGTTTCAGGATAACTCATTTTGCTTAACAAGTATGTACAGCTTTAATATGAATAAACTATAATGACTGATTACAACATTCTGCTTGAAAAAACTACTAGAGATTATGAAATAATATGTGAAACAAGAATCACAGAACTGAAGGTAAAAACTAATTTTACAGAGTCTAGAAACTGAGGATATAAAAATTAAATACTCTCATCCCAGTTCCTAAGCTACTTGCAAGTAACTGGGTCTCTCAACCCAAAGTGTAGTACTCATTTCCCCCACCTGCTTTTTTCATAATTGTTTCAAAGAACACTAGGCCCCAAAATAGACTTTGAAGAGAAAGGGTTCCATTGTGAAACAGCATGATTAACACGGAAAGATTCATGGTTAAATAACTTTATTAATCAGCATTTTCCAAATTTATATTCTCACAGGGCCTAGAGCACCAAAACCCAAGTAGATTGGTCAAGGAGATAGTTTTAGAATTTGAGCAGCTAGGAGAAGGAAAGAGTGGAGATTTAGTTTAATCTTTTGTTTATATTTTGTTATTTTAATGACCAATTTCTCCACAATCAATTAGATTGTCATGCAGTTTGTAATTATTTACACTAACGACAGACTCTAGAGACAGAGATAATCCCAAACAGCAGGCTGTTAAAAAAAAAAAAAAAACTCACAAAGAATTGGCTTTGGAGTGAGTTTCTGTACTTACACTAACACATTATAAAATATTGCAGAATGAATCAGAAAATAATCCAAACAATCCAGTAATCTAGAGGCCTTGTGAACAAACATGTAGAAATCTTCTATGTCTTTACGACTTAGCTTCACATACAGATACGCACAGATTCTTTATTCTGGGAATTAACATAAAACAATAAAGCTTCACCATAAAGATATCACTCAGGCAAAACAGAAACATGAATCTATCTTTCCCATTTACACTTTAGGGTCTACTCCAAAATAGGAAATATCTTTTTTATTACAGAAGTTCTTAGGTTTAGAGAAGGGTCATACAGAAAGTATAAAATTCCCATGCAGTTTTCCCTATTATAAACACTAATATCTAATGTCTATCTTTTTAAAAGATAAAACAAAGAATATTGTTCCAGTGCTCAAAAACGTCACTGATTCTTTGTTCTAAAGATTGAGATTCAAATTCTAGAATTGTACAAAGGTCCTTCCAAATCTGGCTCCAACCCACATCTGACTATATAGGGTATTCAAAGAGGGGAGGCTCTGTACCTCCCTACCCTTTCTTTTGCTAGTCCCTTTGCCTACGAGGTCTTCCTCTCTTCTTCCCAGATATGATGTATTAGTTTCCTATTTCTGCTGTAACAAACTACCACAAATTGAGTGGCTTCAAACAACACAAATTTATTATCTTAGAGTTCAGTGGGCAAGAAATCTGACACAGGTTAAAATCTGACACGGGGCTAAAATCAAGGTGGTGCAGGGCTGCCTTCCTTTTATGAGGCTTCAGGGGAGGATTCATTTCCTCATCTTTTCCAGCCATTAGAGGTTGTCACATTTCTTGGGGGCATAGGCCCCTTTCCCTGTTTTCAAAGCCAGCAATGTCACATTTCTCTGACCAATCTTCTGTTGTACTAAATCAGTTTAACTTTAGAAAGCTCCTCAGTAGAATATTTTCACCCTTTTCCTACAATCTTTTTAAAAATTATAAATATGTGTTAAAAATTCAAAACTAAATGTTAAGGATCTGTCTATATCAGCAGACAGGAAACTGCAGGAAACCACATGCTCACTGGGTAGGAGTGTTTACTGAAGGGACTGTTTATAAATGTGTAGGCAACCAAGAGGGGAGCATTGCTTCAGGACCAATGAGAATGGGGAGATTTTATCACTCTCTGACTTGAAGGTGAAATGGATAGGAAAAATTACTGGAAACTCAGATGGATATCTGGCAGGAGTTGTGGCCAGATAGGACTTCAATCTTCTCATTGCCTAATCTCCTGTTGATTTAGCCCAGAAAAAGCAGAAGAAAAGAAATAATATAGCTAAATCCGAAATCAATGAAATAGAAAGCATAAAACAACAGATAAAATCCATGGAAAAAGCTGATTATTTAAGAGGATCAAGAAAATCGATAAATCTTTAGCCAGACTGATCAGGAAAAAGAGAGAAGACACACTTTCTTGACATTAGGAATGAGAGAGTGGATTTCTCTATAGAAAAAATTATAAAAGAATATTATGAACAAATTCATGCAGATAAGTTCTACAATTTTAGACAAAATAGACAAATTCCTTGAAAGCACAAACTAACAAAACTCACTCAAGAGGAAATAGAGGCCCAGATGATTTTACTGGTGAATTCTACCAAACATTTAAGTAATAAATAATACCAATACTAGTCAATCTCTTCCAGAAAATAAAAGAAAAGGGAACACTTCTCAACTTATTTTATAAGACCAACATTACCATAATACCAAAACCAAACAAAGACATTACAAGAAAAGAAGAATACAGACCAATATCTTTCATGAATGTAGATGCAAAAATGATTTTAAAAATATTAACAAATGGAATGCAACAATATTTGTTAAAGATAGTACATCATGGCCATGTGGGATTTATCTAAGGAATGCAAGGATGGTTCAACATTCAAAAATCAATCAATGCACCTGACACCATTTCCTCCTTTTTGTCCCATACCCGCAGCCCCCACCCACCCCAGGGATAAAAGGTGCCAGATGAGGACATCACCATTCCTCTTTCAACTTCACAGCTCCCCTGTCCTGTGTTCTTTTTCATTCTCCACCTCACCATGACTTCATTAAGCTATCCAGTCCTCAACCACCTCATCTTTTTGGGGCATGAGCAGTGGCTCCATGCATTTGGGGCGGTAGGCACCTTCTGCTAGCCCAGCATCCACATGGCTCAAGCAGACGTAATGTGTCTGTGTCCTCTGCCCATTTAGTGTCCTTCCTCTCCTCCTGGGGGCTTGGCAGGCAGCTATATGTTCACCCTGGCAGGATCTGATTGGCTGCTGGAGGGCAATGAGTATATCACCATGAAAAAGCTCAACTACTGCCAAAACTTCCCAGACGAGGTATGCTCTGGAGGAGCCAACAGATAGCTGAAGATGAAAATCATGACTGGTACCAGAGTTATTTGGAAAAGCAAAGCAACAAGAATAGTGAACGCAAACTCACATGCCCTGATTTCATTATTATAAGGCAACAGTAATCATGATAGTGTGGTATCAGCAAAATGATAGACCCATACATTAATAGATCTGAATAGAGTTCAGAAATAGATCTACATAAACACGGTCAATAGATTCCTTCTTTTTTTAGAAAAGTTGTGGGTTTACAGAAAAATCATGAATAAAATACACAGTTCCCATATACCATCCTATTAATAACCTTTTGAATTAGTGTGGTACATAGATTACAATTCATGAAAGAATATTTCTATGATTGTACTATTAACTATTGTCCATCATTTACATTAGGATTCCCTGTGTTGTACAGTCCTGTGGGTTTTTCATTTTTATTATAGTAATATATATACAAACTAAAATTTCTCCTTTTAACCACATTCACTTATATAATTCAATGCTGTTAAATACATTCACAAGGTTGTGATACCATCATCACTATCAATTAACACAATTTACCATCAACCCAAATAGAAATTCTGTACAATTTAAGCCTTAACTTCCCATTCCCTACACCCATCTGACCCCTGGTAAACTATATTCTAGATTCTGACTCTATGAGTTTGTTTATTCTAAATATTTCAGATCTTACAATATTTATCCATTTGTGCTGGCTTATTTCACTTAGAATGATGTCATCAAAGTTTATCCATGCTGTCACATGTATCAGAACTTCATTCCTTTTCACAACTGAATAAAATTACATTGATGTATATACCACAGTTTATTTATCCATTCATTGGTTGATGGACACTTGGGTTGGTTCCATCTTTTGGCAATTGTAACTAATGTTGTTATGAACTTCGGTGTGCAAATATATGTACACATCCCTGCTTTGAATTCTTTTGGGTATATATATAAAAATGAGTTTGCCAGATAATATGGTAATTATATACTAAGCTTACAGCATCTTCACCATTTTGCATTCTCACCAATGAATGAGTTTTCCTATTTCTCTGCATTCTCTCCAATACTTATTTTCTGTTGTTTTTTTTATCTTAACCATTCTAGAGGGTGTGAAATGGTATTTTATTGTGGTTTGATTTGCATTTCCCTAATAGAAAATGATGTTTAGCATCTTTTCATATTCTTTTGGTGATTTGTATATACCCTCTTTGGAGAAATGTTTATTCAAGTCTTTTGCCCATTTTTAATTGTGTTTTTTTGTCTTTTTAATGTTGAATTGTTAGATTTCTTTATATATTCTGGATATTAAACCCTTATTGGATATGTGGCCCCAAATATTTTCTCCCATTGAGTAGGTTGTATTTTCACTTTCATGACAAAGTCCTTTGATGCACAAAAGTTTTTAATTTTGAAGGGGTCCCATCGATCTGTTTTTCATTGCTTGTGCTTTGGGTGTAAAGTCAAAAAAACCTTTGCCTAAAACAAGAACCTGAAGATGTTTCCTATATTTTCTTCTAAGAGATTTATAGTCCTGATTTTTATATTCAGATATTTGATCCATTTTGAGTTAGGTTTTGTATATGGTGTGAGATAGGGGTCCTCTTTGATTCTTTTGCATATGAATATCCAGTTCTCCCAGCACCATTTGTTGAAGAGACTATTCTTTCCCAGTAGAATGGATGTGGAAGCCTTGTCAAAAATCAATTGGCCACAAGTGACTGAGTTGGACTCAGTTGTGGTTTCACTAAACCTGGCTCTTCTGACCCTTCTATTTGAACTTATAAATAGTTCTAGGGTTGATAGGTGTACATCCAAGAGTCTTAAATCTTTGGGCTGTCCATGTGCCAGCTGGGCCCTGAATCTCAATGGAGTTGCAACACCCACTCTCCAGTTCATTGGACTCACCAAGGAAAACTAACAAGGAGATGATGATGGACAACGACCATCCTAAGGAATCGAGAGAGTCTACAGCTGCAAGCAAGAGAGGCCCATCCATCTGCCCCATGGGATCAAAGTCCCCTCTCAATTAGAGGTGGAGTGAGCATCACCATCCCAGAATCCTCAGGATTGGGGAATGAACTATGGGCTAAAGTAGACTTACTGATATTCTATTATAGACTTAATGTGATTCTAGCAATGGAAGAAATTATATCACTGATGTGGAGACAGTGGCCACTGGAGGTTCTGAGGGCAGGGAAAGGAAAAAACAGGTGAAATATGGGGGCATTTTTGGGAATAGGAAACTGTCCTGAGTGACATTACAATGATGGAAACAATGACAGATTACATATCTTGCCATAACCTACAAAATTGTGCAAGAGAAAGTGTAAACTACAATGTAAATTATAATACATGCTTAGTGGCAATGCTCCAAAATGTTTTCATAAATTTTAATGAATATACCACACTAATGAAGGAGGTTGTTAACGTGGGAAAATGTGGGAGGTGTAGGAAGAAGGGCATATGGGAATTCCCTGTTTTTATATAACATTTATGTAATCTAAATATTGTTTTTTAAAAAATCAATTGTCCATAGATTCTGAACACTCACTTCCATTCCATTGGTCAATATATCTATCCTTGTGTCAGCACCATGCTGTCTTAACGACTGTAGCTTTGAAATATGCTTTAAAGTCAGGAAGTGTGAGTCCTCCCACTTCATTCTTCTTTTTAGTTTTTGGCTATTCTCGGCCCCTTACCTTCCCAAATAAATTTGGTAATTGGCCTTTCCATTTCTGCAAATAGGCTATTGGAATTTTTATTGGGATTTTGTGTCTAATCTGTAAATCATTTTGGGGAGAATTGATATCTTAATGATATTTAGTCTTCCAATCCATGAACATGGACTATCATTCCATTTATTTAGCTCTTCTTTGATTTCTTTTAGCAATGTTTTTTAGTTTTCTGTGTACAAACCCTTTACATCCTTGATTAACTGTATTCCTAGATATTTGAGTCTTTTAATTGATATTGTAAATGGAATATTTTCTTCATTTCTTCCTCAGATTACTCATTAATAGTGTAAGAAACATTACTGATTTTTGCATGTTGATCTTGTACCTTGCCACTTTGATGATTTTATTTATTAACTCTAGAAGCGTTGTTGTAGATTTTTCAGGACCTTCTATATATAGGAACATGTCATCAGCAAATAGTGAAAGTTTTACTTTTTCCTTTCCAATTTGGTTGCCTTTTATTTCTCTTTCTGGCCTAACTGCTCTGGCTAAAACTTCCAGCACAATGTTGAATAACAGTGATAACAGTGGGCTTTCTCATCTTGTTCCAGATCTTAGAGGGAAAGATTTAAGTCTTTCACCACCTAATATGATGTTAACTGTGAGTTTTTCATATAGGTCTTTTATCAAGTTGAGGAAGTTTCCTTCTATTCCATTTTTTTCGAATTGGTTTTCCAAAAGGATGCTGGGATTTTGTCAAATACATTTTCTGCATCAGTCAAGATGGTCATATGGGTTTTTCCCTTCATTTTGTTAATGTGGCATATTATATTAAATGATTATCTTATATTGAACCACCCTTGCATACCTGGGATAAAAGAATCATAGTGTATAATTCTTTTAATGTGCAGTTGGACTTGATGTGCAAGTATTTTGTTGAGGATTTTTGCATCTATATTCAAAAGAGAAATTAGTCTGTAATTTTCTTTTCTAGTAGTATCTTTATTTTTCGCTTTCGTATTAGGGTGATATTGGCCTCATAAAATGGGTTAAGTAGTGTTCCCACCTCTTCAATTTTTTGGAAGAATTTGGGCAAGATTGGTATTAGTTCTTCTTGGAATGATAGGTAGAATTCACCATAAAGCCGTCTGGTCCTGAGCTTTTCTTTGTTGGGAGGGTTTTGACGACTGATTCAATCTCTTTACTTGTAATTGACCTGTTGAGGTCTGTCATTTCTTTTAAAGTCAGTGTAAGTTTTCGTGTGTTTCTAGGAATTTGTCCATTTCATCTAGATTGTGCAATTTGCTGGCATACAGTTGTTATGATCCTTTTTATTTCTGTGAGGTCAGTAATAATATCCCCCTCACATTTCTGATTTTATTTACTTGCATCTTCTCTCTTTTTCTTTGTCAGTCTAGCTAAGTGTTTGTCAATTTTATTGATCTTTTCAGAGAACCAACTTTTGGTTTTGTTAATTCTGTTGTTTATTCTCAATTTCATTTATTTATGCTCTAATCTTTATTATTTCTTTCCTTTTGCTTGCTTTGGGGTTACTTTGTTCTTCTTTTTCTAGTTCCTCCAGGTGTACAGCTGGTCTTTGATTTTAACACTTTCTTTTTTAAAGTAAGCATTTAAGGCATAAATTTCCCTTTCAGGACTGCCTTCACTGCATCCCATGTGTTTTGATACGTTGTGTTCTCATTTCCACTCATCTCAAGATATTGACCAATTTCCCTTGCAGCTTTTTTCTTTGGCCCATTGATTGTTTAACAGTATGTCGTTTAATTTTCATATAATTGGAGATTATCTAGTTCTCTGCCTGTTTGATTTCCAGCTTCTTTCTATTATGGTCACAGAAAATCCTTTGTATAATTTCAATCTTTTTCATTTATTGAGACTTGTTTTGTGACCTAACATATGGTCTATGTGCAGAATGACCCATGTGCACTTAAGAAAAATGTATATCTTGCCATTTGGCATGCAATGTTCTGCATAAGTCTGTTAGATCTAGTTTATTTATCATATTATTCAAGTTTTCTGTTACCTCAATGATCTTCTGTCTAGATGTTCTATCTATTGGTAAGAGTGGTGTACTGAAGTCTCCAATTATTATTGTAGTTGTGTCTATTTCTCCCTTCAGTGTTGCCAGTGTTTGCCTCATGTATTTGGGGGCACAGTGGTTAGGTGCATAAATATTTATGATTATTTCTTCATGGTGAATTGCCCCTTTTATTAATATATAATATCCTTCTTTGTCTCTTACACAGCTTTTGATTTAAAGTTTATTTTGTCTGATATTAGTATAGCTACCTCAGCTCTTTTTTGGTTACTAATTCATATTTCCCACCGTTCACTTTCAATCTATTTGTGTCTTTGGGTCTATGGTAAGTCTCTTGTAAACAACATATAGTTGGATCATACTTTTTTATCCATTGTGTCAATCTGAATCTTTTGACTGGGGAGTTTAAGCCATTAACATTAGTGTTATTTCTGTAATGCAGTATTTATGCAGTAATTACTTCAGCCAATTTGTTCTTTGGTTTTTATATATCATATTTTTTGTCTCTCTTTTCCTTTTTGCAACCTCCTTTTCTGTACAGTTTATTTTGTGTGATGCATCCCTTTCTCATTAGTGTTTCTGTATATTTTTGAAATACTGTCCTTGTGGTTACCCTGGGATTTATATTGCACAACCTACATTTATAACCTACTGCTTTGAAAACTTAGCTTCAATAGCATACATGTTCTTTGCTCCCATATCCCTCTGCTTCCTCACTTTATGTTGCTTTTGTCCCGTGTTACTACTTTATATTTTCACTTCCATTATTAGGAAATATGTCCTTTTTTGTTCAGTTGTATTCTGACTTGTAAAGGAATTAAAGAGTAGAGCTGTATATTGAGGATACAGTACTACTGCGCTTTGCATTTACCTTTTTATTTAACCTATGATGGTTAGGCTAATGTGTCAACTTGGCCAGGTAATGTGCTCAGTTTTTTGGTCAAGCAAGCACTGAGCTAGTTGTAATGCAATGACATTTCCTAGACTTTAATCATCAGTGAGTTGATTGCATCTATTGCTTATTACATCTACAATCAACTGAGGAGACTGCCTTTAGTAATGAATGACGTCTCATCCAATCAGTTGAAGACCTTAAAAGGAGAAGTGATTCCAGCATTCAGGGAGAAAATTCCCATCTCTACTTCAGACAGCAGTGTCTCCTGGGAAATTTTGAAAGACCTTCATCCTTCATCCCTGGCCTGCAGCCTGCCCTACAGAATTTGGACTCATTGTGGTCTACAATGTGAGCTATGGTCCATGCTTGGTGGCAAAGCCCCAAGATGTGTATATCTATTGCAGGTGATGTGCCACACTAATGAAGGATGTTTATGTGGGAGTTTGTGGGAGGAGTGGGAAGTGGGGCATATGGGAATCCCTACAATTTTTGTGTAACATTTATGTAATCTAAGTGTCTTTTAAAAGATAAAAAATAAAATTATTATTAAAAAAAAAAGAATTTGCATCTGGTCACATGAGATAATTTTACAAAATCTCATACTATTTACAGATATCTCCTGTCAGTTGTTTCCCTAGAGAACCCTGACTAATACAGCTTGGTACCAGGAGTGGTTCTTAAGAAACAGAATCCTAAAATAGGAATATCTGGATTGATTCTGGGGTTTTTGCAGTTGGCTCTCTAATCTGATTAGATTTAAAGGCATTTATGACTCTGTTTCCAATAATCAATAGACCACTGACAGTCCATGGCATGAATTGACAATAGTGATATGCTAAATATCACCACTGGATACAAATACTTCAATGCTTATATGAGGCAAGGATCTGGATGAGAGTGTTTTTGACACCTTAACAGAGTTTTTTGGAGTTAAAAGGTACAATGATGTTGGCTGGTTGATGCAAAACCCAACAGTTCTAAAAGAAATTTGCACCTTAAGAGCTGCATGAATTATGTGAAATTTTCTATATGTGCCAGGAGAGAAAATCGTGTTTCATGCAGCCACAGATTTGAGATCTTTGAAAACCAGATCCAGAGTTTCATTGTGCAAGTAGCAGAGTTACAAAAGAAACTAAAATCTCAACATTGCAGGGTGTTTGCTGTTAAAGTGAGGGCAATGATTGGAAAGGAGTAAATCCTGAGGATTAGGATAAAGACATATGGCTTGGTGATGATGGCAGTGGAGGCATTGAAACCCTAAATTCTGCTGAGACTTTGCCAGATAAACCTGTAATGGTCTGCCCTGAGGAGACAGCCACTGGACTTCCTACCCACCCTGAGGAAAAAGCCACCAGACCTCCAGCCTGCATTTCACCAGGTAAAAATGCAATGGAATGCCCTGAGGTAATTGGCTTGCAAGACACTTCTAATCCTTCTCGTTACCCACCCCCACCACTTCTCTTTTCATCCAGACTTATAACTAAAGTCACAACAAGCCCCCAAAGTTGAAGTACAAAGTGTGACCCATGAGGAAGTACACTATATTTCAAAAGAACTGCATTAGCTCTCCAATTTATATAGACAGAAATCAGGGGAATATGTGTGGGAATGGATTCTAAGGATGTAGAATAATGGTAAAAGGAATATAAAGTTGGATCAAGGTGAATTTATTGATATGGGCCCACAAAGCGAGATTCAATGTTGTAACTTGAGGGGTTAGAAAGGGCTCTAAAAGTTTGTTCAGTTGGCTGGCTGAAACATGGATCACAAGATGGCCAACATTACCTCTGGTCAAGATGCCAGAATTGCTCTGGTATGCTGTAGATGAGGGGGTCCAAAGGCTTAGAGAGGTTGGAATGTTAGAATGAATTTATCATGTAGGACCTGTGCACCCACCCCAGGAATGTCCAGAGGACATACCTTTTACCAGGACTGTGAGGAATAAATTTGTGAGACTAACTACATCTTCCCTGAAGAGCTCTATGGTTTCTCTTCTCTGCAGTGGGAACTTCTGTCACACAACTGGGATCTTTAAACACAATAGAAATGAACAGGTCTTGGGCTGACAGAAGCCAAGTGGCAGCACTTAATTGTCAAAGACAAGGTGGGTGTGGCTACCACAAGAAAAGCAGACTCAAAGCAGCAATCAAAATTGTCTGAGTCGCATAGACCTATGGCATTGGCTAATAGATCATGAGGTACCTAGAAGTAAAATAGATAGATGGGCAGTCTACTAAATTCCTACTTGATCTGTATAAGCAGAAGAGTTCTAGGTCAAGTGAACAAAAATGTAACTTGAATTGCAGAATGTATTAGTCAGCCAAAGGAATGCTGATCCAAAATACCAGAAATCTGTTGACTTTTATAAAGGGTATTTATTTGGGATAGAAGCTTACCAGTTACCAGGCCATAAAGCATATGTTACTACCCTCAACAAAGTCTGTTGCCACATGTTGGAGCAAGATGGATGCTGACTTCTGCAAGGGTTCAGCCTTCCTCTTCCTCTTAAGGCACCATGGTCCCAGCTTCTTCCAATATCAGCTGTAGGCTGAGATAAGTCTAGTCTCTCTCCCAGGCATCATTTCTCTCTGGGCTCAGCTGCTGTGCTCTCTCCACAAGGCCAGCTGTAAACTATCAGGCAAATGGCTCGCTCTTTTCCAGGGCCTCTTCTGTGTCTAATAGAGCCTTCTCTCTTTCCTCATGTATCTGCTT
The DNA here is from genome assembly GCA_029593785.1 of Cabassous unicinctus. NCBI lineage: Eukaryota > Metazoa > Chordata > Mammalia > Cingulata > Chlamyphoridae > Cabassous > Cabassous unicinctus. The sequence continues at coordinate 53,460 of JAQZBX010002668.1, forward strand.
CTCTGTATACTTACTTCCTGGGGCTCCAACATTAAAACTCCAGCTGTCTCCTCTGCCAAGTCATTTTCTTGGTGAGACCCCAACCACCAAGGGGGTAGGGACTCAACATCCTACTGACATAGCCCAATTAAAGCCTTAATCATAATTTAATCAAGTAAGAGTCCAGTAAAATCTCTGAATCCAGTAAAATCTAATGTACCCAGAGGAACAGACCAATTTACAAACATAATCCAATATCTACTTTTAGAATTCATAAATAATACAAAACTGCTACACAGAAACAGAGAGTCACAGTCCCTTAACCAATTCCCAAATTTGAGGCAGTTTACAAACCCAGAGTCCCCTGAATGAGTGGAAGGCTGGGTCCCCTTGGGGAAGGACCCCATTTCATTGCCAAAAATTTATACTGATAATCTTCCAAGCCTTTACCAAGAGACCTACAGCCTTTTACCAGGGTAACTGTGTACAGGAGAAAAGGAAATGATCAGACATTTGGGGGATTATTAGACACTGGCTGAAAAGCACTATTAATTTCAGGAGACCCAAATTGTCACTGTGGTCCACCAATCAGAGTAGGAGCTTATGGACGTCATGTGGTCAATGGAGTTTTAGCTCAGGTCCATCTCACAGTAGGTCCAGTGGGTCCCTGGACCCATTCTGTGGTTATTTCCCCAGTTCCAAAATGCATAATTGGCATAGACATATTCAGCAACTGGCAGAATCCCCACATTGGTTTCCTGACTTGTGGAGTGAGAGCTATTATGTTAGGAAAGGCCAAGTGGAAGCCACTAGAACTGCCCCTGCCTAGCAAAATAGTAAATCAAAAGCAATACTGGATTCCTGGAAGGATTGCAGAGATCAATGCCACCATCAAGGACTTGAAAGATGTAGGGGTGGTGATTCCCACCACATCCCCATTCAACTCTCCTATTTGGCTTGTGCAGAAAACAGATGGATCTTGGAGGATGGCAGTGGATTATCGTAAACATACCCAGATGGTGACTCCAATTGCAGCTGCTGTCCCAGATGTGGTATCATTGCTTTGGCAAATCAGCACATCCCCAGGTACCTGGTATGCAGCTATTGATTTGTCAAATGCTTTTTTCTCAATTGCTGTTAGTAAGGACCACCAGAAACAGTTTGCTTTCAGCTGGCAAGGCCAGCAATATACTGGCCTTCACTGTCCTACCTCAGGGGTATATCAACTCTCCAGCCCTATGACATAATATTGTCCGTGAGGAACTTGATCATCACTCCCTCTGACAAGATATCACACTGGTCCATTATACTGATGATATTATGTTGATTGGACCTAGTAGCAAGAAGTAACAACTACTCTAGACTTATTGGTAAAGCATTTGCATGTCGGAGGATGGGAGATAAATCCAACAAAAATACGAGGGCAAAAAAATAAATAAATAAATAAAATAATTTAGGCCTTTGTCAGACATAAAAACATAAAAATAAAACATAGAAATTCCCCCCAAAAATTCAGAGGTTTTCCACCTTGTTCAAATTTCTATTTTTCCTGTAGTGTGTGGCATATGGAGATATCCCTTCTAAAGTGAAAGATAAGATGTTGCATCTAGGCCCTACAACGACAAGAAAAGAAACAATGCTTAGTTGTCTTCTTTGCATTTTGGAGACAACATATTCCTCACTTGGGTGTGCCACTCCAACCCACTTACCAAGTGACCAGAAAAGCTTCTAGTTTTGAGTAGGGGCTGGAACAAGAGGAAGCTCTATGACAGGTTCAGGCAGTTGTACAGGCTGCACTGCCACTTGGGCCATATGATCCAGCAGATCCAATGGTGTTGGAAATGTCAGTGGCAAATAGAAGTGCCATCTGGAGCCTTTGGCAAGACCATATAAGAGAATCACTATGCAGACCCTTAGGATTTTGAAGCAAAACATTGCCATCTTCTGCAGATAACTATTCTCCGTTTGAGAAACAGCTTTTGGCTTGCTACTGGGCCTTAGTAGAAACTGAACGCTTAGCCATAGGCCACCAAGTTACCATGAAACCTGAGTTGCCTATCATGATTTGAGTATTGTCTGAACCACTAAACCATAAAGTTGGGCGTGCACAGCAGCACTCCATAATAAAGTGGAAGTGGTATATACGAGATAGGGCTTGAGTAGGTCCTGAAGGCACAAATAAATTACATGAGGAAGTGGCCCAAATGCCCATGGTCACCACTCCTGCCATGTTACCTTCTCTTTCCCAGTCCACAACTTTGGCCTCTTGGGGAGTCCCTTACAATCAGTTGACTGAGGAAGAGAAAACTTGGGCCTGGTTAACAGATGGTTCTGCCTGATATGTAGGTACTACCCAAAAGTGGACAGCTGCAGCACTGCAGCCCCTTTCTGGGATGTCCCTGAAGGACAAGGTTGAGGGGAAATCCTCAGTGAGCAGAACTTTGTGCAGTGCTCCTGGTTGTTCATTTTCCTTGGAAGGAAAAATAGCTGGAGGTTCATTTGTACACTGATTCATGGTCTGTTGCCACTGGTTTGGCTGGATGGTCAGGGACTTGGAAGGAACATGATGGGAAAACTGGTGACAAAGAGGTCTGGGGAAGAGGCATGTGGATAGACCTTTCACAGTAGACAAAAAAAGATGAATATATTTGTGTCCCACATGAATGTTCACCAGAGGGTGACTTCAGAAAGGAAGATTTTAATAATCAAGTGGATAAGATGACCCATTCCATGGATAGCAGTCAGCTTCTCTCCTCAGCCACTCTTGTAATTGCTTATTAAGCTCATGAACAAAGTAGCCTTGGTAGTAGGGATGGAGGTTATGAATGGGCTCAAAAACATGGACTTCCACTCACCAAGGCCAATCTGGCTACAGCCACTGCTAAGTGCCCAATCTGCCAGCAGCAGAGACCCACAATTAGCCCCTGATATGGCACCGTTCCTCAAAGTGATCAGCCTGCTCCCTGGTGGCAGTTTGATTACATTGGACCAGCGATTTTTTCTAACTGGAGCAGACACATACTCTGGATATGTGTTTGTCTTCCCTGCATGCAAAGCTTCTGCCAAAGCTACCATCCCTGGACTTACTCAATATCTTATCCACCATCATGGTATTCCATTCAGCATTGCTTCTGATCAAGCAACCCACTTCACAGCAAATGATGTGCAGAAATGGGCACATGCTCATGAAATTCACTGATCTTACCATGTCCTGTATTGATTTACATTCTGTATTGATAGAACAGTGGAATGGCCTTTTTTTTTTTTTTAGAAGGTACCAGGGTTTGAACCCAATACCTCATATATGGAAAGCAGGCACTCTCCATGAAATGGCCTTTCTCCAAGAGTCTGTGTATGACCTAAATAAGCATCTACTCTATGGTTCTGTTTCTCCCATAGCCAGAATTCATGGGGCCAGGAATCAAGGAATGGAAATGGTAGAGGCATCACTATTACCCCTAGTGATCCACTAGGAAAACTTTTGCTTTCTGTCCCCGCAAACTTAAGCTCTGCTGGTCTACAGGCCTTAGTTCAAAAGGAGGAGTGCTTCCACCAGGAAACACAACAATGATTCCATTGAACTAGAAGTTAAGACTGCCACCTGGCTACATTGGGCTCTTCATGCCACTGAATCAACAGGCAATGAAGGGAATTACTGTACTCACTGGGGTGATTGATCCTGACTATCAAGGGAAAAAAGGACTGCAACTACACAATGGAGGTAACAAAGAGTTTACCTGTAATATAGGAGATCTCCTAGGGCATCTCGTAGAACTACCATGCCCTGTGATTAAAGTCAATGGAAAACTGCAACAACACAATCCAAGCAGGACTAAAAATGGCCCAGAATCTTCAGTAATGAAGTTTTGAGTCACCCCACTAGGCAAAGAAGCATGGCCAGCTGTGGTGCTTGCTGAGAGTAAGGGAACATGAAATGGGTAGTGGAAGAAGGTACTGACAAATATGAACTATGACCACATGACCAGTTTCAGAAATGACGACTATAATGGCCATGAATATTTCTTCTTCATTTTGTTTTAAGTATGTTTGTATATGTACATAAAATGAATATCTTTATTTTCTTCCCTATCTTTTCCTCTTATCATATGACATAAGTTGTATAAGTGTCATGTCATAGGATTTAAGGATGTCAAGTTTAAGAGTGAATATTACACAAAGACTTGCACCCTATTCTGGAGGGATTTAGTGCATTTCCAGTTGAATGCAGGACAGGTAGGTATTGTTAGGTGGAAAAAAATATGTCTGTTATTGTTTTTATTTAGAAATTAAGTATGCTTTAAAGTGATGTGTATGGCTGCAAGTTAACAAGGAGTGAACAATGATGGTTAAGCTAATGTGTCAAATGGCCAGCTAATATGCCCAGTTGTTCGGTCAAGCAAGCACTGGGCTAATTGTAGTGCAATGATATTTCCTAGACTTTAATCATCAGTGAATTGATTGTATCTATTGCTGATTACATCTACAATCAACTGAGGAGATTGTCTTCAGCAATGAATGACATTTCATCCAATCAGTTGAAGACCTTAAAAGGGGAAGTGATTTCAGCACTCAGGGAGAAAATTCCCATCACTACTTCAGACAGCAGGGTCTGCTGGAGAAGTATGGAGGATCTTCATCCAGGTTCCTGGCTTGCAGCCTGCCCTACAGAATTTGGACTTGTGCATCCCCAAAGTTGCATAAGATAATTTTATAAACTCTCATACTATTACAGATATCTCCTGTCAGTTGTTTCCCTAGAGAACCCTGACTAATACATTACGCTTACTAATAATCTTCATTTCTTCACACTACTCCAAGTCACTCTCTCCTGTCTTTTCCTTTCAAGTTGCACAACTCCCTCCCTCTAGTAATTCCTGTAGCACAGGTCTTCTGTTGACAAGCTCTCAAAATTTCTGTTTAACTCTGAATATTTTAAACTCTCCTTCATTTCTGAAGTACACTTTTGCTGGATAAAGAATTTGGGGCTGCCAGTTTTTCTCTTCAGTACCTTAAATATATCATACCACTGCCTTCTTGTCTTCATGGTTTTCTGAAAAGAAATTGGTACTTAGTCTTATTGAGAATGCCTTATATGTGATGAAAAACTTCTCTTGCTGCTTTCAGAATTCTCTCTTTAACTTTGGCATTTAACATTCTGTTAGTATGTGTCTTGGAGTAGGTCTATTAGGAATTATTCAGTTTGGAGTATGTTGCTCATCGTTGACAGGTATATTTATGTCTTTCATAAGAAGAGTTGGGAAATTTTCAGCCATTATTTCCTGAAATGTTCTTTCTATCCTTTTTCCCTTCACTTCGCTTTCTGAGACACATGTAACTCATGGGCTTGTGTGCTTTGCGCTGTCACTCAAATCCCTGAGACACTGCTCAATTTTTTTTCCATTCTTTTCTTTCTGTGTGTTCTTCTGACTATATGGTTTGATTGCCCTGTCTTCTAGCTCACTGATTCTTTCTTCTGCTTTTTCAAATCTGCTGTTGTACATCTCCAGTGTATTTTTTAATCTCTACTCTTGTGCCTTTCATCCCCATAATTTCTGTTATGCTTTTTTTTATGCACTCACATTCTTCTTTATGCTCACACATTGTCTTCTTAACATCCTTTATTTTTAGTGATTTTTCTTCATCTGCTTGAATTAATTTATATTTTTTTTAACTTCTTTAATTAGCTGTTCTAAATTCTGTATTTCTTCTGAAGTTTTCATTTGTTCCCTTGACTGAATCATATCTTCCTATTTCTTAGTATGGCTTGTAATTTTTTACTGATGTCTATGCTTCTGATAATCTTGAGTTAACTCTGAAGATTAATTTCTTCCTCTTGTCTAGAGTGTTATTGTTGATTGGCTTTGTGTTAAGACTCTTCTTTGATGTTTGGTCCAACTTATTCTAGACCTTTATAATAACAGATTGGATTTTTTCAGCTCTTCTTCATCTGATTCTTGCCCTGGATATGCATTACAACTTTTAGGATTGCACTTTTTGTGTAATTGTTTTACCTCCAGGAGAAAGCTTCTTTTCTTCCGTTCATTCTCCAGGAATCTTGATCTGTTCTGTTTGTTTTTGTGAATAATTTTTTCCCCTGCTCCTATGATTTGTTTAACTTCTCTCCCACACTCAGTGCCACTTTTTCCTTACAATTTTCAGTTCTGGGACCCTTCTGTCTTATATCAGTTCAGTTTACTCCTCCCCTTTTCTCTTTGTGAATCTTTTCTGCCTCTGATTTCTTCCCCGTTAGGGTATCCTGCCATGGGGAGCCCGATGGTGTCAATCCAGAAAGGTGGGTCACTCCAGAAAAGTTCATTTTTCATTTAGGTGGTCCAGCCAACAGCAACTGGGTTGAGTGAATGCACCACTTGCCAACCACCATTCTAACATGGTCTCTCTTCCCCCTCTCCCTATCCCAAGAGAGCCCTTTTGTATGCAGTACTCCTCAAAAACTTATGTTCCACCTTAAGTATCTGTAGACTTGGGTCCTGTGCCTGGATGCATGGGGTTCAAACTCATTGCTGGGAGTGGCTTCAATGTAGAAAGGAAAGTCTTCCCAATAAATTGTGCTGGAATAATTGAACACCCATATGCACATAAAAACCAAAAATCTTAACTTCATACCTTATAGGAAAATTCAATCAAAATGAGGAGCTCAAAACCCTCACATATGGCCAGTTACTATTTGACAAGTATATATGCCAAATCCACTCAATGTGGAAAGAATAGTCTCTTCAACAAATGATGCCGGAAATACTGCATATTCATAGACAAAAAAAAAGAAGGTGGACCCCTACCTCACATCATGTACAACAATTAATGCAAAATGGATCAAATACCTAAATATAAGAACTATACAACTCCTAGAAGAAAACACAGGGAAGCACCTTCAGCACGTTGTGTCAGGCAATGGTTTCTAAGACTTTACACTCATGTCACAAACAACAAAAGAAAAAAAATAGGTAAATGGGACTTCATGAAAAGTAAAACTTTTGTGCATCAAAACACTTTATCATGAAAGTAAAAAGACAACTTACAGAATGGGAGAAAATATTTGGAAAAAATATCAAATAAGGGTTTAATATCCAGAATATATAAAGAAATCTTATAATCAACAACAAAAAAACAGAAAACAACTTATAAATGGGCAAAAGACTTCAAAAGCCATTTCTCTAAAAGTATTCAAATGGCCAATGGGCATATGAGAAGATGCTCAACATCATTAGCCATTAGGGAAATGTAAATCAAAACCACAGTGAGATGCTATTTTATACCTACAAGAATGACTATTATTACAAAAACAGAAAATACAAGTGTTGGAGAAGATGAGGATAAATAGGGACACTCATTCATTGTTGGTGGGAATGTAAAATGGTGCACCTCCCATGGAAATCAGTTTGCTCAGAAATTTAAGTATAGAATTACTAAATTATTCAGCAATCCCACTTCTAGATACACACCCAAAAGAAGTGAAAGGAAGGACCTGAACAAATATTTGCACACTGATGCTCATAGTGATATTATTAACAATTTTCAAAGGACGGAAGCAGCCCATATGTTTATCAACAGATGAATGAATAAACAAAATGTGCTATATACATACAGTGGAATATTATTCATTCATGAAAAGGAATAGAGTTCTGATACATGTTATAAAATAGATGAAACTTGAAGACATCATATTGAGTAAAATAAACCAGAAGCAAAAGGACAAATATTGTATGATCTCATTGATTTGAAACAATCAGAATAAGCAGATTTATTGAGTCAGACACTAGAATACAGGTTACCTGGGACTGGAGTTGAGGTAGGAAATAGGGATTTAATTCTTAATTGATAAAAAGTTTCCGTTTAGGATGATGGAAAAGTTTTGGTAATAGATGGTAATGATGGTAGCACAACATTGTGAATGTAATTAAAAACACCACTAAATGGTATATTTGAATGTGGTTAAAATGGAAAATTTTAGATGGCATATATGTTATCAGAATTTAAAAAATTTTAAACCCATACAACTGTAAAAACAGTAAGCACTATGTACAATGTCAACTATAGTTAATAGTATAATTATAGTAATATCATTGCATCAATTGTAACCAAGATACCATACTAATGCAAAGTGTTAATAATAAGGAAAACCTGGTGGGGAAGATGAATGGGAACTCTGTACTTTCTGCATGATTTTTCTGTAAACCTATATCTTCTCTAATAAAAAAAAATAAATGAATAAATAGATCATAGACTTCAATGTAAACTTTTTAAAGAAAACATTGGAAAATATCTTCACAAAATGAGGTCAGGCAAGGAGTTTTTAAACATGACACCAAAGCACAATCCAAAAGAGAAAAAAAAATTGATAAATTGGAATTAATCAAGACACAAAACTTTTCTCTACAGAAGACTCTGTCAAGAGAATGAAAATTCACTCAAAATGAAGAGATCAAAACCCTCACATATCACAGGCTGGGAGAAAATATTTTCCCATCACATCTAAGAAAAGACATTTGGTAGATTGAATTGTATACCCCAGTTTGGACATGTTCTTGGTCTTGGTCTGCATTCCTATGGATGTGGACCCATTACAAATAGGATCTCTTGAAGATGTCGTTTCAGTTAAGGTATGGCCCCGCTGAATGAGAGTGGAGCTTAATCCCCATTAATAGAGTTCTTTATAAGCAGAAGAACTTCAGGCATAGAGAAGGCCACAGGAGCGCATCAGAAGTCAGTGGGAAACAGCAAAAGAAAGGAAAGGACATTGCCTTGGGACAGGAAAGCAAAGGAATCTAAGGACTGCCAACCAAACAGAACACAACCAAGCCCAGAAGGAAGCAGGCCTTCCAGCCTCTGAAACTGTGAGCCAATAAATTCTTGTTGTTGAGCCAACCCATTGTGTGGCATGTGTCCTAGCAGCCTGGGAAATGAAGACAGATGTGTATCCAGAGTATTTAACAAATTCTCAAAATTTTCTGAGTTGATTCCAATAATCTGTGTTTAACAAACCCTCCATGTGATTCGGATACATAGCAAAACTATAGAACCACTGATCTATAATTCTCCACAAATCATCTGGATTTTGTAATTAGCCAAAGAGACTAATTATTTGACTGTAGTAGAAACCACCATCCTCCCTCTTTCAAGTCTTTGAAACTTCTGAAATTTACCATGAATACATAGATGCTTTGGGTTCACTATATTCATTCATGAATGAGTAGAGAAAAGGGCACCTCTCCAGGGCCTTCCACTTCATCCTTTTGTCAAGAAACAGAAGTGAGGATTCTGCCAGATACTAACTCTGTGTATAACTAGGTCTACTTTTTTCTCTATACGTTCTTGGCAAACGAAATAAAATCCCTACTTAAGGAAACAAATGTGAACCCATTGGGGATAGACTTGGACCAAGAATCCTTCCATCACCTGACTTCCTTAGGCTTCCACTGTGACCTGAGAACCACAGTGGGGTTGTAGATCAGTTTGAAGCCAATATCAAATAGCCTACCAAGAATCTGGATCTTTGCTTTTCCTGGCATGCAGTCACTGGTAAGAGTTGCAGGTATCTATGGAGGGCTGGGGAAAATAACAGCCACACCTTCCATGATCCTTCCTCAAAAGGTCTCCCTTTCCCTCAGTCCGAGCTCTAGGCAATCATAAGTGTGAGTGAAGACATTTTGTGGGAATAAGGGATGAAGATATTCTGGTGCCTGGAGGTGAGTCACACGTTCTTACATTTCTAGTCAACCAATCACAAAATATCTTTAGTGCTTACTGTTAGCTAGACACTGTGCTTAGAGCTGGAAGTACAAATATGGATAAGATACAAAACTAATTATGAAAACTTCCAAAAAAAAAAACAAGCTATCAGAAATGAACTAGGTACAAACCATTTCACCAGTAAATCATGTCAAATATTCAAAGAGCATATTCTTCCAATCATATTTGCTGTCACAGAACATAGAGAGAAAAGAAAGGCTTCACAACACTTTGCTCATTCTGTAAACCTGACAAAATAGCAAAAGAATAAAATAAAGTAAGGTACACAGTAATAGGATAGTTGCCCACAGAAATCACTCAAAACAATAAAAAGAATCAGAGTGTAAGTTCCATCTTTGACAAAACCAGAATATCCCTCTACCACCTAATATTTGAGAATGGGCTACTGACATCCCCTTGAAAGATATTCACCAATCTCATTGATGAAAACAGATGAAAAAAATCCTAAACAATCGAAACCGAGCAGTGTTTATTAAAAAAACCAACTCATCACCACTAAGTAGAGTTTATCCCAGGTATAAAGGAAAATCCATTACCATAATATGCAGTATTAACTGCTTAAAGAAAAACTGTCATAATCTTAGTAGATGCAGAAAAATAATTTAGTAAAATTGAACATTCACATCTGATTATAAATTTTAAAAAACTATTTGCAACTAGTAATAAGAGATATATTCTTTAACTTGATAAAAAGCAGTATCTTAAAGGATCCTTCGAGACCAGGACAGAGACCACATGTACCTTCTGTATTCCAATCCTGGCACATAGTTGGTGCACAATACATATTTGTTGAAAGAAAACAGAATTCCACCAACATAAGCTATGTAACAGTTTATTAACCATTTAAGAGTGCATTTGGGACTGCCAGGCAAAATAGCTTCCTTTTCTAAAGAAATGCAAGTTTGCTGTGCGGATTCATGTCAAAATAGAGGTAGGTTAAGGTAAATGTAAATGCAGTGTCTCTTGTAAGGAAGTCTGGTGTGAGTCTCTACATAAAAAGTTTCACTTGAGTTTTGCAGTTTAAAACCCTAAAGGAACTTTAATTGACATTTATTATGCCAATTAAGCTTAAAATGGGGCAATGGATGCATTTCCCAAAATGTCTAAAAGCACTAACAGCTTACACTGCTGAGCAAGAATTTCCGGGGTGTAATTTAGCCACTTAGGGAGCTGCATTAAAACTCCCAGGTCATTATGGTGCTGTTATGGCTTCCGAATACTAAACATGTGGGTGCTCATTCTTTGCTGTTTTATTCTTCTCTTGCGCCTTATTTGCGTTTTAGAGCATATTCTTTGTAAATACATAAAAATATAGTCAATTAAAAGTATATCTTGAATTTAAAAAGTATACCAAACATCATGCATAACGATGGAAATGTAGAAGCATTCCTAATAAAATCAGAAATAATATTGAAGGCCCTAACTAATTGAACATAGCAAGTAAAAGAGATAATAGGCATAACAATTGAAAAAGAAGGACCAAAAGTTTTTTGTTTCATTTTGTTTTTTGCAAGTGATACATTGCCTCATAGAAAACCCAAAAGAATCTACAGAAAGAGTATTAGAACAAATAAAAAAATTTCAGCAAGATTGCTGGATTAAAAATGAAAACAGAATAATTACAATACATCATTTTAAAAAATTGAAATATGGAAAGAGTAAAAAGCATTTTTGTTAGCAACAAAAACTATAAGAGGGAAATGGATGTGGCTCAAGCAATTGGGTTCCCATCTATGGGAGGTCCAGCATTCGTTTCCCGGGGCCTCCTGGTGAAAGGCAAGCTGGCCCACGCGGCGAGCTGGCCCACGAGTAGTGCTGGCTCATGCGGAGCGCTGGCCCACGCGGAGTGCTGGTCTGCGCAGGAGAGCTGGCACAGCAAGATGACGCAACAAAAAGAGACACAGAGAAGAGATAATAAGAGATGCAGCAGACCAGGGAGCCGAGGTGGCGAAAGAGATTGGACACCTCTCTCCTACTCGAGAAGGTCCCAGGATTGGTTCCCAGTGCCACCTAAAGAGAAGACAAGCAGACACAGAACACGCAGAGAGCAGACAGCGAGCACAGGACAACGGGGTGGGGTGAGGGGGGATAAAGAAATAAAATAAATCCTTTTTAAAAAAACTATAAGAGATGTAGATATACATCTATCAAATGCTATAAAGCGCTTTTTTGTCAATGATTACCAAACGTTATTAAAGGGCAAGAAGAATTGAATAAATAGAAAGCTGAACCATTCATGGATGGAAAGACACTCAAACTCATAAAAAGATATCAATCCATCCAAAATTAAAATATAAATTAAAAGCAATTACAAAAAAGTCCTAACAAGATTTATGAAATTTAGCAAGATGATCCTGAAATGAATATGGAAAAGTTAAGGACCGAGAGAAGTTTAAGACATTATGAAGAAAAAGAATGAGAAAATTACCTTAACAGCTAGCAATACTTCTAACACTATTGTAATTCATACAGTGTCTTATTATAGGCTTATGGATAGTTTTAAAAAAGAAAAACATGAAACAGAACTGAGAATCCAGGTATAGTGCTAAGTTGTATGGAAAGTTGATATATAACAGCAATGGCATTAAATGTTACTGGATGAGATATATATTGAAATTTCTATGGTTGAAAGTATATAGTGTCTCAGAGTTCCTACAAAATAATATGAGATCAGGGGAAATGGATATGTATCTGAATGAGATAGAATTGACCTAGGGTTGATGGTTGTTGGGAGATATGCACATGGGAGTTCACTTCTATTTTGCCTACTTTTACCAAAATATCCATTATAAATTTTTTTTAAAAAAACTGCTCAACAATACAGTAATATATCCTTGTGAAAAAACAGTCAGTGGTGAAATGGGATATTATCAATGAATAATGTTGAAATAATTGGTTATTGTATGGAAAAATAAAACAAAATTATATTCCTACTTCATCACACACACATACACAAACATACAAATTCTAGATGAATTAAAGTCCAATATAAAAATCAAAATTTTGGAAGAAAATAAAAGAAGAATATATCTCTAATCCTGGAATAGTGTATTATTTCTTCAATATGACAGAAAGAACAATATTTATAAGGCAAAGAAGGATTACATTTAACTACCCCTAAATTTAAAACTACTCTTTGACAAATGAAACAGTTTTTCTTAAAGCCACGAACTGGGAAGAGATATTTACAATAAATAAACCCAAGATTGGCATCCATATTATAAAAAGAACTCCTACAAATCACTCATGAAATGACAAAACCAAAGAAAAACTGGGGAAAGTTTATGAACAGGAAATCCACAAAAAAGAAAACACAAATGGCCATTGATAATATGAAAAGATTCTTAACCATGCTACAAATTTGGGCAATACAAATTACAACAGGAGATATAATTTCACTCTTATTATCCCAGCAAAATTTTTAAATCTGACAACAATAAGCATTGGTAAAAATATGAAATAATAAGAATGCACAAGTTATGCTGGTGGAAATGTGAAGTATTAAAATCATTTTGGTGAGAAATTTGACAATACCTATTTAATACTGAAGATATGCATAAGCTAATCCAGCAATTCTATTTCTAGGTATAAAACAAAGAAAACACTCCCATGCTTACAAGGAGGACTACAAAAATGTTCATTATGGCATTTTTGATGGAAAACAATGTAAAAAGGGTAATAATGACAATAGCATGTATATGTAAATATATCAATATGGACAAATCTAAAAAGTCTAATGGTAAATGAAATGACAAGATGCAGTTATTAATAGATATGTACAATATGATAACATTTGTATAAAGTTTGATATAATGTAAAATACTACATATGTATTGCTTATATAGATGAAAATATGCGAGGGAATGAAAAATCAAAAATTGTAAATATTAATTACCCCTGGGGAGGTCAGAAAGGAAGGAAATAGAAAGGAGTTTATAGGGGATTTAATTGTATCTATATTTCCAAAAAACAATAAAATAATAAAATAAAACTGAGGCAAATATGACAAAGCTTTAAGATTTGGTATAGCTAGGTAAAGGATATGGTGATGTTTTAATGTTCTCTCTTTAAATTTTATAATTTAAAATATATATAAATCAAGAAAGTTTACAAGAAATAAAATTAGATTTGAATTTGCCAGTTGAGAAGTCCAGATAAAACTCACAAAGAATTACCAACATTAAAAAATATCCTAGTAAAGTTACTTGACTTTAACATTTAAGAAAGAATCCTTTACAAAGCCAGGAAAAAAAAAAAAAATAGATGGTCTTATAAGAAAAAAACGATCAGGCAGACCTCAGCTTTCTCCAAAATCTTATTTAACATTAGGAGACAAACACTAATATCTGTAAAGGCCACAAGGGTATAAAGGGTAACCTAAGACTTTTATATTCAACTGAACTCTCAGTAACGTAAAAAGATAACAACAAAATTATCTCAGTTCCCATGAACCCTTACTAAAAATAATTATTAGAGGATGGACTTCTGCCAAAAACTGTCAGCGAAACACCAAATTTATCAAATTACAGATATGAAATTAAAACAAAGTATTGGAGTTGAAAAACAGTAAATCTCATAAATCTTGACAATGATGAAATAATATCACTAAAGGTGTGAGAGGAAAAAGAAAGAAGGTACAAAATAGTATAAGCATGATGATTTCATCCAATCTTTTATACTGGACTTAAAAATATGCCACTGAGAGCATAAAATGTATATGTATATTTGAAGTTATTAAAGTAACACTGAAACGAGTAATATAATTAAATAAAACTGAATGGTGAAGAAGAATGAGGAGAAAGTGAGAAAGGGGAATATACTAATTATAATATTGCTCATTGAAAGAAGTCAAAGGATATTGTCTAAAGAAACATAAATAATATTTTTAAATTTCACCATTAGAACAAAAATTAAAATCATCAAAATTATCACAAGAAATAGTAAAAGAAAATTTAAAAAAATACAAGCTGTATTATCAAAAAAAATTAAAAGCATAGGTATAATATTAAACATGATAACACATATGAATGACATACAGTCATGTCAACATATGTAAATGGGCAAAACATTTTTTATAAGAGAAAAAGACTTACAAACTGCACCATGAGGTAAAATCCAACATTATGCAACATACAATCTAAATGTCAAAAATAAAATGATTGGTAATATATATATATATTAGCAAATACAAACAAAACAGAAACAGAGATCAGAGTTTGTTAATTTAATATTATTTAAGATTGAATTTGGCAAAAGTAATAAATGAGCAAAGAAGGTCAATTTATAAAAGGTGCAGTCTAAATGAAGACCTTACAATAAAGAAATTCTATATATTAAATAATATAGCATCTACATTCATAAAGCAAATGATATAATTACTATTAGAAGAAATATACAGAAATGCACTGGTCTAAGAAATTGTTATTTCACATGTCTCAATTTAGTACAGATCAAGTGGTCAAAAAGAATGGAAAGACCTAATTAACATAAAAGGCTATATGTGTATGGTTATATATTGAACTCTATAACCTGAAAAGAAAGAATATACCTTCTTTTCACATACACATGGAACACTCATAAAATTGACCATATACTAGGTCACAAAAAACCCTCCATAAATTCAAATAGTACAAGTAACACAGATTCCATTCTCTGAACAAAATGAATAAAAATTATACATTAATACTAACACAGAGAACAAAAATATACCTCTATCATCTTAAAATTTTAGAACCTTTATATAAACAATTATTTGTTTGAAGTGGAATCAAAGTTGAAATAGCTATAATAGCTAGAAACTAATTATCATGGAAACACTACATATCAGAACTTATGAGATACCAATAAAGTAGTGCTCAGAGGAAAATTCATTGCCCTAGATATACTTATGAATGTAGTAAGTATGAAGATCAATAAATTAATAATCCAATTCAGGAATTTAGATAAAGAACATTACAATAAACCTAAAGAAAGCAAAGAAAATTAAAAATAAGCATTAATTAATAAATTATTAAAAATGTAAAATTAGCTTATATTTTAAAAATGAATAAGAAAACTAACTGTGGTAAATACTTGGGTTGACTCTCTCAACCTCCCTTTAATTCTCTTTCTATTTAGATAGCATATAAAATAACAATACTTTCCAGACTCCCTTGCAGCTAGGGTTCTAGTGTATGTATTAGAATCCACTAATTAGATCCACTTGCATGAGATTTGGGAGGTCTTTACAACTGGATGGGAGTTGTAGATGGGCTACCCCCAAAAAAATCAGGCATTCAAAATTGGACATGTCAGGTTTTACTTCTCTATTAGACATTAATTGGATATGTTAGGTAGGCAATTGGATATATGAGTGTGAATTTCTATGAAAACTCGGGGTCAGAGGTATACATTTGGGAGATATCAGTACATAGATGGTATTTAAAGTCATAAAACTAGATGAGATCCCCCAAGGGAATGAGTAAAAATGTTCATAAAAAAGAGAAAAACCTAAATCTGAGCCCTGGGCTATTCCAGCATTATCAGTGATAATCGATGGAACCTACAAAGAACACTAAAAAGAGTGGCAAGTGACGTAAAAAGAAAAACCAGGAAAGAGTGGCTTCTTGCAATACAAATGTAAAATTACATCAAAGAGATAGGAGTGATCAACTGCTGATATATCAAGTAAGATGAGGACTAAGAATTGCATTTAGCCAATGAGGAGATCATTGTTGACCTTGGAAGGAATCGTTTTGGTGGAGTAGAGAAGTTACTCAACTTTTCTGTCTAGGCTTATTACTTATAAAAATGAAATAGTAATAGTATGTACTTCAAAGGAAGTATTCTAAGAATCAGGTACATTAATATATATAGAACATTTATAAAAGAAGGAAAACCAAACAACTTCAAACTGAAAAGTGTATATGTGTATGTGAGAGAGAGAGAGAGAGAGAGAGAGAGAGTGTGTGTGTGTGTGTGTGTGTGTGTAGGAAATTATGTGGAAAAAAATACACACCAAACTACCCATACCACCTCCAGACTAAGTGAGATGGGGTGGGGG
>JAQZBX010002669.1:0-70223 GCA_029593785.1 Cabassous unicinctus
GCACGCCGGCCTGAGCGGTGCGGTGGGCTGATGCAGCGACCTCACGGCAGGAAGCGGGTGTGGCGCAATGGATAGAGAGCACCCGTTTGCCATATGAGAGGCCCCGGGTTCACTTCCCGGCGCCTCCTTGTGGGGGCAGGCCGGCTCGCGTGGTGCCGTGGGCTGATGCGGCAAGACCTCACAGCAAGGGGGAGATAAAGTGGATGCAGAGAGGGCGCGCAGCGAATGGACACGGCGGCACAGGCAGCAAGGGGGGGATAGATAAATAAAATAAATAAATCTTTAAAAAAAAAAAAGTGTTACAAATGTCTTTAATATAAAATTATACACTGAGATGGACATGTTTGATAGAAAATGTAAATTTCTAAAGGGAATAAAATTTGGTTAGATTCAATATAATCAATGATATGAAGTGATAGTAGGGCACAAACACTTAAAAAGGAAAATAATTAGTCTGATATAATGGAATTTATTATAAACAAAATTCTAATTATTTTATTCCAGGACTAACATTTCAGGCATAATAACTTCTGTGCATGAAATAATTTTTTTTATCATGCAATTTCAATTAAGGCATTTATTCTTTTGGAGAAAAATTCCTCTTTGGGAATTGCCCATATCCCATTTGTGCAAATTCCCACACATAACAAGATCACTAGGAAAATCATTGTATTTCCAACCAGAGACTCTCAGAACAATGGTATCCAAGGGCAGAGGTATAAATGAGAATAAAATGAAAAACTATTGTCATCTGAATGGAGGGCCAACATTATCAAAAGTCAGCAGACACTATATGCATGAAAATTTAGTGCTGCAGATAAATAATTTGGAACTCAGGGGCATGGAGGTTGTGAAAAGAAAAGAAAGAATAGAAAGGAACCCTGGAGAAAAGAAACTGCACTCTAATTCTCAAAATTAGAATGAAAAAGAAAAAAATTCCACTACCAATTCAGGACTATGTGGAAAATTTTAAAACACAAGAGTCTTTAAAACAGACACACCAAAAACACACAACTTTCCAGACATGTTGAAGGCAGGGTTTGACAAATAGATTTGAACATATGCTATCGTCTGTCACTAGGGGAAAATAATGTAATGATATTTTATCATGATGTAAGAAATATTCCACCACGGTGTCATGTGATGCTGGAGGAAATTGCTATAAGTATGCAGATTGAGTTCATAAATGTTATGTTAGTTTACAATTTCTGTTTAAAAAATATATTTTTAGAGCAATAAGGATATGGCAGCTTTGAAGTGAAAACTAGATATAACTCAGATTAGGATGATATTATCTAATATGCAAATTTGTTGTATTTAAAAAACAAAGTTGATTTTACAGGACTCGGTAAAATACAATTTTAAAAGAATGTTTAAATATCTATTATCTTCTACTAATAAATCTTTAATTAGGGAGAAAGAAATTTTCCATACTACTGTCAATGTTAATTGAAAATGAAACTTTTTAGCCCTTTTAAATAGTAAATTCTTTAAAATTAAGAGGCTTCAGTTATATGAGTTTTTGTGGAATGACTTTTTCACATAAATTTTTATAATTGATTTGCTTCCTAAGAGTTAATGTAAAAATATTAAACTTCACAAATTGGAGGAAAATAGTAGAGGGAAATGAAATGCATCTCAGTGATTCTTCCATTTTTTAATAATCAAAAATTTAAATCAATAATTCAGAGGAAATCATTTTACATGACTTCATGATTATTTACTGAATGGTTAGGAGGCTCAAGGTTTTGTTTCAAAAACTATTCCTGATTTTCTGGATATCTTTTTGTCATTCTCCAGTGCACTGTGATTGTGATGCATGTATCCATATATATAGAAGTGTTTGTATGCCATATTGCAATTTTTTTAGAAAGAATTGTAACAAAACCTAATTATTTCTTACAACAATAGCAGAATCCACAGATACACAGACAAAATGCTGGAATTCAGAATAAAGGTCTCCCAAACTCAAAATTTCTCCTATGGCTTGTGAAAGCCTCCTCCCATACAGGAGAGAAAATGGATTGGTAAAGACCATTATTTGACAAAGAGGGTGTCAACTATTCACAAGATATCATGGGGTAGATGAATAGTTCATAAATATAATGACATTTTCCATCAAGCAGAATGTACAGCCTTCCGTTCTATAGACACATGACTATAGAATCCAACAATGAAGAAAAATAAACTAAGGACCACTTTAGAGAAATAGGTAATTCCAAAATTATTGTTTGACTCACACCACCATCTTTCCCTCTGTCAATTTTTTAGCAACAGATAGCATTCATACATGAACATACACAAACTTGTAGTGAAGAGGAAAACACACGACCTTACAATATAAAGGGGCATAAGTCCTTTCTGGGGACCATCTGCACACACCTCAAAGAGGAACTTGAATTTTCAGACATTTTTTTAAAAGTTGGCCAGATCGTCTTTCAAACATGCCTAATATGTATGAATGATGCTGCACCTTTTTTTTTTACATTTTCTGACATCATGAATATTTTTTGAAACAAATCTGTTTCAATGCAAAATACTAAACCTATATCCTATTTACCAAATGTGTACATTCCATAGGCAGCATTTGGCATATTCACAGAAGCTTGTATTCCTCTCTTCAATATTAAACCCATTCAATAAATCTAAAATAATTATAATAAAGAAAGAAAATCCAGATGAACAAAGAAGAAAATTTTCACCTCTCAAATGCTTTGTTGACACTCCCATATATAGGTGTTTTTCTGGGTGTTGGTTAAAATTTTTTTTGATTACCTATTCATTCCATTGATATATGATCACATCCCACATCATGTGAAGAAAGGTAGTAATGAATGGCCTTTTTAAGCGTGTGGCAAATTTCTTTAATATAAAATATATACTGAAACTGACATAAATTTGACAGATAATGTAAATTTTAAAAGGGAGTGAAATTTCATTAGATTTAATATACTCATTGACAAGAATGTGATAGTATGGCACAAACACTCATAAATGAAAAATTTTTCCTCTGATACAATTGAAGTAAATTAAGGCAAAATTCTAATTATTATATTATAAGTAGAACATTCAGACATAATCAGTCAAGGCATGAAGTACTTTTTTTTACCATGCAATTTCCTTTAAGACATTCATTCTTTCTTAGAAAAAAATTCTTCTTTGGACATTACACATACTCCATTGGCACAAGATCACTAGGAAAACCATCATATTTCCAATAAGAGATAATCAGAGACCTGGAATGCAAGGGCAAGGAAGAAATGAGAATAGAATGATGAACTATTGTCACCTCAATGGATGGCCAATATTATCAAATATCACCAGACACAAAAACATACAGTTTAGTGATGCAGTGTTATTATTTGAAACTCATTCTCATTCAATCTCCATTAAAGCATGCATTCTTTCTGAGAGAAAAAATTCCTCTTTGGGAATTGTCCATATCCCATTTCCACTAATTCCCACACATAACAAAATCGCTAGGAAAACCATCATCTTTCTAACCAGAGAAACTCAGTGCAATGGAATCCAAGGGCAGAGAAAGAAATGAGAATAGAATGAGAAACACATACTTCCAAGGCCTGAAAATGCTCTGCCAGCACCATGAGCCAGCATAGGCTCCATGTCCTCCATGAGAAATAAAGGCTCTGCAGGCTCCACAGGCTCCATGGGTTCCATTGGCTCCATGAGCTACAGTGTCTCCACAGGCCCCACATATTCCACAGACCTGCACCATTGCCATAGGCTCCATGGGTTCTATAGGCTTTTAGAGACTCCACAGTCCTCCATATTCTCCACAGGCTCCCTAGGTGTGCATAAATACCATATGCTCCACAGTGTCCAAAGGTCTGCACAGGCTCCAAATACCTCCACGTGTTTCACAGCCTCCAGGGGCTCCATCAACACCATGGGTTCCACAGGCCTCTATATTCTCCCAGACTTCACAGTCTCCCTGTCCTTCAGGACACTGCACAGGCTCCACAGGCCTCCATGGACTCCATATTCACCATTGACTCCTCAGAATCCATGGCTTCCACAAAATCCACCAGCATCATGGACTCCATGTGCTTCACAGGTTGCACAAGTTTCACTGGCCTGCACAACACCCACCAGCTCCATGGACGCCATGAGCTCCATGGGCTCTACAGTTCTTTACAACTCCATGGGCTCTATCAATGCCATTGGCTCCACACAATTCATAGGCTCTAACCTGTACAGGCATCACAGGCCTCAATGGGCGCCATAGCCTCCACAGGCTCAACAGGCTCCTTGGGATCCACAGGTGTCAATGGGCTTCTTGCACTTAAGAGGCTCCATATTCTCTGTAGTGTCCTTGGGCCCCATACCTCAACAGGCTCCATGGGCTCCATGGGCTCAATGAGAGTCACAGGATCCATCTGCCTCTACAGGCTCCAGAAGCTCCCTGGTCATACACAGTCTCCATGGACTGTTTAAACTCCACAGTCTTGACAGATTTCATGGGCTCCATGGCTTCAACCACCTCCACAGGCCTCACAGGTCCAGAGGCCTCTACAGTCTCCATGGGATCCACAGGCTCCACAGGTCTGCATAGTCTCAATGGTTTTCACAGGCTCCACATGCTTCCTGGGACTGCAGAGGTTCCAAAGGCCATGCAGTCTCCACTGGCCTCCTCAGCCTCCACAGTCTCCATGGAATCTATGGTATCCACAGGCAGCACATGCTTCACAGGTGTCAATGGTCTATAGGGGTCTTCATAAGTTTCACAGGCCTCCAAGGGCTGCATGGACACCACACGCTCCTTGGGATCCACAGGCTCCACGGGTACACACAGTCTCAACAGTCTCCAAGGACTCCACAGTCTCCATGAGCTCCAGGTGCTCCACAGGCTCCATGGGTATGCACAGGCTCCACAATTTCCATGGAATCCACAGGCTTCACCAGTTCCACAGGCTCTATGGGCCTGCACAGTCTGCATTGTCTCCAAGGGTTTGAAAGGCTCCACAGGCTCCATGGGTGTGAATAAACTCCACAGGTTCCAGGGACAATGCATGTTCCATGGGCTCCCTGACATCCAAGGCCTCCATGGTGTCCATGTGGCTTCACATTCACCAGAGACTCCCAGTGTCCACAGTCTCCATGGCCTAAAATGGGCTCCAAAGACACCGCAGTCCTCCACAGGATCCTCAGGTTCTTCAGAATCCACAACGTCAACAGTCTTCATAGGCCTACATAACCTCCATGGGCTCCAAGTGATCCACATTCCTCCATGGCATCCTCAGGCTCTGACAGCATCATAAGACTGCACAGGTTCCATAGCCTCCATGAGATATACAGGCTCTGCATGCTCCACAGTCTCCATGGGTTCCATGGGCTCCATGAGATCCAGTGGTTACACAGGCTCCACATGTTTTGCAGGCATTCACAGTTGTCATAGGCTCCATGGGGTCTCTAGGACTATACAGGTTCCACAGGCCTGCATGGGCTCCACAAGGTCCTCACACCTGCAAAGTTACCATGGGCTCCACAGTTTCCTCAGGCCTGCGCAGGATCCACAGGCCTCCAAGGGTTTCTGAGCCTTCATGGGCTCCATCAGCTCCATGGGTTCCACTTGCCTCTATAGTCTCTCAGACTTCACAGTCTCCCTGTCCTTCATGGGAAAGCAGAGGCTCCACAAACCTCCTTGGGCTCCTTAGTCTCCATTGGCTCCTGGGTCTCCATGGTGTCCACAAACTCCACCAGCTCCACAGACTCCATGGGATTCACAGTTTACACATGTTCGATTGGCCTACACAGTATCCATGAGATCCATGGGCCCCATGGTTTCCATGTCCTCCATAGGCACTAAAATGATTTAGGACTCCATGTCTCCACCAGCTCCATTGGCTCCACAGAATCCACAGGCTCTAAGGCCTTTACACACTCCAGAGGCCTCAATGGGTGCTGCTGTCTCCACAGGCTCAACAGGCCCCAAGGGTTCAATGTGTCAATGGGCTACATGTCCTTAAGAGGCTCCACATTCTCTGTAGTGTCGTGGGCTCCATACCTCACCAGTCTCCAGGAGACCCATGGGAATGGTGAGCTCAACAGGATCCACAGGCCTGTAGAGGCTCCAAAACTCCCTGGTCTTGAACAGGCTTCAAGGGCTTCACAGGATTTGAGAACTCCACAGACTTGTCAGGATTGATGGTCATCATGGCCTCAACAACCTGGAGAGGCCTACACAGACTCCACAGCCCTCTACAGTCTCCATGGGCTCCACGGGTTCCACAGGTTTGCATATTCTCCATGGCTTACACTGGCTCCACAGGTTTCATTTGCCCCCACAGCCTCCAAAGGCCCCACAGGCTCCACTGGTCTACACAGCTTCCACAGTCTACAAGGAATCTATAGTCTCCACATTCAGCACATGCGCAACAGGTGTCAATGGTCACTAGGGGCCGGCATAGGCTCCACAGGCCTCCAAGGTCTGTACTGTATCCACAGTCTCCATGGGCCACACGTGCTCCACAGGCTCCATAGGTATGCACAGGTACAACAGGCTCCACTGACTCCACAGGTTCTACAGGCTCCAAAGGCTCCATGGACTCCACACTTGTAAACTCAATGGAGGGCCAACATTATCAAAAGTCACCAGACACCAAATACATCATATTTTAGGGCTTCAGAATAAATTTTTGGAACTTGGCAGAATGGAGGATAGGATATTTGTAAAATACAGCCTCAGGAGAAAAGGCACTGCTAAAAATAGAAAATAAAGAGAAGAAAAGAATTCTGGAGAAAAGAAAGAGCACTCTAGTTCCAAAATTAGAATGAAAAGGAAAAAAAAATCACTAGCCCACTCAGGATTATGTGGAAAAATTTAATACACAAGAGTATTTAAAAGAGACACACAAAATCCACACAACTTTCCAGACACTTTGAAGGCAGGGCCTGGAAAAAAGATTTGAACATATGGTATGGTCTGTGGCTAGAGGGGAATAACATGATATTTTATCATGATGTAATAAATATTCCACCACTGTGTCATGTGTTGCTTGAGGAAACTATTATGAGTATGATGATCAAGTGCATAAATGTTTTCTTAGTTTACAGATTCTATTAAAAATATCTATTTACAGAAACAAGAATGGAGCAGTTTGGAGGTGAAAATTAGATATAACTCAGATTAGTATGATAGTATCTCCTATCTAAATTTTGTGTATTTAAAAAACAAAAGTAATTTTCCAGTACTTGGTAAAATGCAATTTTAAAATAATGGTTAAATACCTTTTAACCTCTATTAATAAATCTTTACTTAGAGGGAAAAATTTTTCCACACACTGTGTGAATGCTAATTGGAAATGAAACTTATTACCCTTTTAAATAGTAAATTCTTTAAAATTCAGAGGCTTCAGTGATATGAGTTTGTTTGGAATGACTTTTTCAAATAAATTTTTGGAACCGATTTTCTTCCTATCTATTGACGATGTAATGTTAACCTACTCTAAATTGGAAAATAATAATTGAGGAAAACAAATTCTTCTCAGTGATTCCACCATTGTTTAATAATCACAAATTTAAATTGATAATTCAGAGGAAATCATTTTACATGACTTCATGATTGTTTACTGAATAGTTAGGAGGCTCCAAGTTTTTTCCAAAAAAGGCTTTCCAAAGTTTCTGGATATCTTTGTGTCATTTTCCAGTGCAGTGAGATTTTGATGTAGGTATCCATATATGTATAAATATTCTCCTGTCATACTGAAAATTTTTAGAGAGAATTGAAAATAAAAGCAAACTCATTCTTAAAAATAATGCAGAAATGAGAGATACACAAAAAAATCACTGGAATGCAGAATAACAGCTCGCAAACTCAAAATTTCTCCTATAGCCTGTGAACATCTCTTCCACACAGGAGAGAAAAGTCACTGGTAAAGTCCAATAGTTGACAAAGATGGAGTGTACTAGACACAAAATACTGTGGGGGAGATGAATGTTTTATAAAAATAAGGACCTTGTCCATCAAGGAAAATGTACTGCCATCTATTCTATGGACATGTGATTATAGAATTCAACAATGAAGAAAAACAAAAAAGGACCACTTTAGAGAAATAAGTAATTGAAAAATTTCCTTTTTGACTCACAACACCCTCTTTCCCTTCATCAATTTTTTAGCGATGCATATCATTCATACATGAACATACAAAATTTTGAAGTGAGTAGCAAAACAAATGACATTATAAGATAAATTGGCTTAAAACCTTACATTGCACCTTCACACACATCTCAAGGAGGAAATTGAATTGTGAATCTTTTTTTAAAACTTGGCCAGACCGTCTTTCAAACATGACCAATAAGTGTGAATTATGATGAAATTTTGTGTACTTTATCTGACATCAGCAATAGTTTTTAAAACAAATCTATTTCATTGATAAACATTAAGCCAATATCCTATTTACCCAAATTGTACATTCCATGGTCATTGGTATATTCACAGATGCATGCTATTCTTTCTTCAATATTAAACCCATTCAATATTTCTATAATAATAATAATAAAGAAAGAAAATCCAGATGAACAAAGAAGAAATTATTCACCACTCAAACCCTTTCTTGACACTGCCATATATAGGTGTATTTCTGGGTGTCCTTGAAAAAAAAGTTTTGGTTATCTATCCATTCTATAGATATATGATCACATACCACATTATGCAGAAAAAGGGAACAATGAAAGCCTTCTTAAACGTGTTGCAAATGTCTTTAATATAAAATTAAGAACTGAAAAGGATATGTTTGACAGAAAATGTAAATTTTGAAATTGAGTGAAATTTGGTTATATGTAATATAATCAATGATATAAGAGAGATAATATGGCACAAACTCTTATAAAGGAAAATAATTAGTCTGATATAATGGAAACTAATATAAACAAAATTCTAATTATTTTATTCCAGTAGTAAAATTGTGGCATAATAACTTCCAAGCATGAAGTAATTTTTTTTAAACATGCAATATTCATTAAGGCATTCAATCTTTCTGAGAAAAAAATTTCTCTTTGGGAATTACCCATATACCATTGGCACAAATTCCCACAGATATCAATATCTCTAGGAAAGCATCATAATTACAACCAGAGACACTCAGAGCAAAGGAATTCAAGGGCAGAGCAAGAAATGAGAATAGAATGAGAAACTATTGTCATCTCAATGGAGGGCCAACATTATCAAAATTCACCAGACATGAGATACAACAAATTTTAGTGCTGCAGTCTAATTATTTGGATCTTGGGGGTATGGAGGATGGGAACTTTGAAAAAGACAGCCTCAGAAGCAAAGGCACTGCTAAGAATAGAAAAGTAAGAGAAGAAAGGCATCCTGGAGAAAGAAACTGCATTGTAATTCTCAAAATTAGAATGAAAATCACGTAAATCCAATAGCCAACACAGGACAATGTGGAAAAATTTAAAACACAAGAATCTTTAAAACGAAGAAACTACATACACACAACTTTCCAGACAAGTTGAAAGCAGGGCTTGTTAAATAGATTTGAACATATCATATGGTCTGTAGCTAGGGGGAAATAATATCACGATGTACGAAACATTCCACCACAATGTCATGTGATGCTCGAGGAAAGTTCTATGAGTATGCAGATTGAGTGTATAAATGTTATCTTAATTTACAGATTCTATTAAATATATGTATATTCAAAGATGTGCATTCCTCACTTCAATATTAAAACCATTCATTATTTCTACAATAATTATAATAAAGAATGAAAATCCAGAAGAACATAGAAGAAATTATTCACCTCTCAAAACCTTTGTTGAACTGCATTATACAGGAGTGTTTCTCAGAGTCCTTGAAAAAAAAACTTTTGGTTATCTATCCACTCCTTTGATATATGATCACATACCACATCATATGGAGAAAGGTAACAATGAATAGCCTTTTTAAACATGTTGAAAACCTGTTTAATATAAATTTATATACTGAAATGGATATGTTTGACAGAAAAAGTAACTTTTTAAGGGGAATGAAATTTGGTTAGATTTAATACAGTCAATGATAAGAAAGAGACACTACTGGGCAAACACTTATAAAGGAAAATGATTCATCTGATATAATGAAAATAAATTAAAACAAAATTCTAATTATTATATTATAGGTAGAACATTCAGACAAAATATGCTCTCAAGGCATGAATTAATTTTTTTATTACCGTGCAATTTCCATTAATACTTTCATTCTTTCTGAGTAAAGAAATCCTCTTTTGGAATTGCCCATATCCCATTGGTACAAAATCCCACACATAACAAGATCAGTAGGAAAACCATCATATTTCCAATGAGAGATACTCAGAACAATGGAATCCAAGGGCAGAGGAAGAAATGAGTATAGAATGAGAAACAATTGTCATTTCTAGGGAGAGCCAACATTATCAAAAGTCACGAGACACCAGATACATCCATTTTAGTGCTTCAGAGTAATTATTTGGAACTCGGGGGCATGGAGGCTGGGATCTTTTGAAAAGGCAGCAGCAGGAGTGTAGGCATTGCTAAAAATAGAAAAGAAAGAGAAGAATGGAATACTGGAGAAAAGAAATTGCAAACTAATTCTCAAAATTATTATTAAAAGGAAAAAACAATACATAAGGCAACTCAGGACTATGTGGAAAAATTACAACACAAGAGCCTTTAAAACAGACACTCCACACACACAACTTTCCAGACATGTTGATGGCAAGGATTAGAAAATAGTTTTGAACATATGGTATGCTCTGTGTCTAGGGGGGATAATGTCCTGATATTTTATCCTGATGTAAGACATATTCCACAATAGTTTCATGGGAGTCTCAAAGATAGTTTTATGTGTATGATGATCGAGTGCATAAATGATTTTTTAATATACAGACTCTGTTAAAAATTTGTATTTACAGAAATAAGAATGTGGCAGTTTGGAGGTGAAAACTAGATATAACTCAGATTAGGATGATAGTCTCTCAAATCCAAATTTGGTGTATTTAAAAAAGAAAAAAAATAAATTTTACAGTAAAATAGAATTTTAAAAGAAAGGTTAAATATCTATTACCATCTACTAAGAAAGTTTACTTAGAGATAAATAATTTTTCCACACAACATGTAATTGCTAATTGGACATGAAACTTTTTAACCCTTTTAAATATTAAATTCTTTAAAATTAAGAGGCTTCAGTGATATAAGATTTTGTGGAATGCCTTTTTAAAATAAATTTTTGTAACTGATTTTCCTCCTAATTGTTGATGAAATAATGTTAAACTACTCTAACATGGAGAAAAATAATCAGAGGAAACCAAATTCTTCTTTGTGATTCCTCCATCTTTTAGTCATCAATAAAATAAATCTACAATTCAAAGGAAATCTTTTTACATGATTTCATGATTGTTTAATGAATAGTTAGGAAGCTCCATGATTTTTTTCAAGAAAGCCTCTCCTGATTTTCAGCATATCTTTTTGACACTGTCCAATATAGTGGGATTGTGATGTAGGTATGCATATATATATACAAGTTTAATTATGCCATATTGTAATTTTTTAGTAAGTATTGGAAATAAAATCAAACTCATTCTTGCAAAGAAAGCAGAATCCACAGATGCACAAATGAAACTCTGGAACTCAGAAAAAACATTTCCCAGCCTCAAAATTTCTCCTATGGATTCTGAAACTCTCTTATCACACATGAGAGAAAAGGCACTGGTATGGTCAATTAGTTGGCAAAGAGGGAGTCAACTATTCACAAGATATCATGTGAGAGAGGAAAGGTTCATAAAAATAAGGATCCAGTCCATCAAGGAGAATGTACTGCCATCCAATCTATGCACACATGATTATACAACTCAAGAATGAAGAAAAACAAAAAAGGACCACTTTAGAGAAATAGGTAATTACAAAATTTCCTGTTTGACTTACACCACCTTCTTTCCCTTCATCACTAATTTAGCAATGGATATAATTCATACATGAGCATACAAAAGTTTATAGTGAAGGGGAAATCAATTGATCTTATTAAAAAAATAAAGGGGCATATCTCAATACAGTGCACCTATGCACACATCTCAAGGACAAAATTGAACTGTGAATCATTTTCTTAAAACAGCCAGACCATCTTTCAAGCAAGACTAAGAAATATGAATGATGATACAATTTTGTATGCTTTTTCTGACATCAAATATATTTTTTAAAACAAATCTGTTTCAATGATAAATCTTAAGCCAATATCCAATTTTCCAATGTGTACATTCCCTGGTGATTGGTATATTCACAGATGTGTGCATTGTGGTCTTCAATCATTATTAAACCCTTTCAATATGTCTATAATAATTATAATAAAGAAAGAAAATCCATATGAACAAAGAAGAAAATATTCAACTCTCAAACCCTTGTTGAAACTGCCATATTGAGATATTTTTTTGGAAAACTTCAAAAAATTTTTTGGTTAACTATCCATTCCATTGATATATGATCACATACCACATCAAGTGGAGAAAGGGAGCAATAAATGGCCTTTGTAAACGTGTTGCAAATCATTATAATATAAAATTATACACTGAAATGGATATGGTTGACAGAAAATAAATTTTTAAAAGGTGTGAAATTTGGTTAGATGTAATATAATCAATAAATTGAAAGGGATAGTAAGGCAAAAACATTTATGAAGGAAAGTAATTAGTCTGCTATAATGGAAATTAATGCAAACAAAATTCTAATTGTTTTATTCCAGGAGTAACATATGGGCATAATAATTTCTAGGCATGAAATCCTTTTTTTTTATTATGCAATTTCCATTGTCATTCTTTCTATTTGAGAAAACAATTCCTTTTTGGGAATTGTCCATATCCCATCTCACAAATTCCCACATATAAGAAGATCACAAGAATTCATCGTATTTCCAACCAGAGACACTCAGACCAATGGAATCCAAGTGCAGAGCAAGAAATGAGAATAGAATGAGCAACTATTGTCATCTCAATGGAGGGCCAGCATTATCAAAAGTCACCAGACACCAGGTACATCAAATTTAATGCTGCAGTCTAATTTTGGACCTTGGGGACATGGGGGATGGGATGTATGGAAAAGAGAGCCTCAGGAGTAGTCACAGCAAAAAAAAAAGAAAAGAAAGAGAAGAAAGGAATCCTGGAGAATAGAAACTTCACTGTAATTCTCAAAATTAGAAAGAAAAGGTTAAAATAATGAGGACTAGGTGGAAAAATTAAACGCAAGAGTCTTTAAAACTGACACCCCACATCCACACAACTTTCCAGACATATTGAAGGCAGGGCTTGGAAAATAGTTTGAACATAGAGTATGATCAGTATTGGGGGAGTAAAGTCATAATATATTATCATGATGTAAGAAATAATCCACAACCGTGTCTTGTGATGCTCAAAGAATGTTTTATGAGTATGATGATCAAGTGCATAAATGTTTGTTAGTTTGCAGATTTTGTTTAAATATGTGTATTTACAGAAACAAGAAAAGGGCAGTTTGGAGGTAATAACTAGATACAACTCAGATTAGGGTGATAGTCTCTCATATCCAAATTTGATGTATTTAAATAAGAAAAAAAATTAAGGTACTCAGTAAAATACAATTTTAAAAGAATGATTAAATATCTATTATCATCTACTAATAAAACTTTACTTAGAGAGAAATAATTTTTCCACACAGTGTTTTAAGAATGCCTTTCCTGATTTTCTGGATATCTTTGTGTCGTTCTCCATTACATTGGGATAGTGGTGTAGGTAGGCATATATATATAAGTGTTCTTATGCCTTATTGTAATTTTTAAGAAAGAATTGGAAATAAAATCAAACTCATTCTAACAAAGAAAGTGGAGTCCACAGATATACAAACAAAATGCTAGAATTCAGAATAAAAAGCTGCCAAATTAAAATTTTCTCTTATAACTTGTGGAAGTCTATTCCCACACAGGTGAAAAAAGTAACTGGGAAGGACCATTAGTTGACAAAGAGGAAGCCAACTATACACAAGATTTCATGGTGGTGAGAAATGGTTCATAAAAATATTTGCCTAGTCCATCAGGGAGAATGTTCTACCATCCATTATATGTGTATGTGATTATATAATTCAACAATGAAGAAAAACAAAAGAAGGACAATATTAAAGAAATAGGTAATTAATAATTTCCTGTTTGACTCACATAGCCCTCTTTCCCTTCATCAGTTTTTTAATGATGGACATCATTCAAACATGAACACACAAAAACTTGTAGAGAAGAGAAAATCACATGACCTTACAAAATAAAGGGGCATAACTCCTTACAGTGCACCTATGCACACATCTCAAGGAGGAAATTGAATTGTGAATCGTTTTTTAAAACTTAACCAGACCATCTTTCATGCAAGACTGCTAAGTATGAATGATGCCACACTTTTGTATGATTTTTCTGACATCTACAATATTTTTTAAAACAAATCTGTTTCAATGATAAATATTAAGCCAATATCTTATTTATCCAATGTACTTTCCCTGGTGATTGGTATATTCACAGAGTCGTACATTGCTGTCTTCAATCATTTTAAAACCTCTTCAATATTTCTATAATAATTATAATACAGAAAGAAAATCCAGATGAACAAAGAAGAAATTATTCACCTCTCAAAACCTTTATTGACACTGCCATGTAGAGATGTATTTCTGGGAGACCTTGAAATAATTTTTTATTTATCTATTCATTCTAGTGATATATGATCACATACCACAAAATGTGGAGAAAGGGAGCAATAAAGGGCCTTATTAAACTTGCTGCAAATGTCTTTAATATAAAATTATACACTGAAAGGGATATGTTTGATAGAAAATGCAAAATTTTAAAGATAGTGGATTTTTTTATTTAATATAGTCAATGTTATGAAAGAGATAGTAAGGAACAAACAATTTAAAAAAACAGTAATTAGTCTGATATATGGGAAATTAATGTAAACAAAATTCTAATTATATTATACATGGAGTAAAATTCAGGCATAATAACTTTTAGGCATGAAATTATTTTCTTCTCATACAATTTTCATTAAGGCATTCATTCTTTCCTAGAAAAAAAATTCCTATTTGGTAATTGTCCATATCCGATTGGCACAAATTCCCTCACATAATATGATCACTAGTAAAACCATCATTTTTCAACCAGAAACACTCAGAGCAATGGAATAAAAGGGCAGAGCAAGAAACGAGACTAAATGAGAAACTATTTTCATCTCAATGGAGGGCCACCATTATCAAAATTGTCCAGACACCAGATTCATCAAATTTTACTGCTGCAAATTAATTATTTGGAATTCAGGGGCATGCAGGATGGGATCTTTGGAAAAGACAGCCTCAGGAGAAAAGGTACTGCTAAAAATAGAAAAGGCACAAGGAGAAGAAAGGAATTCTGCAGAAAAGAAAGTGCACTCCACTTGTCAAAATTTGAATGAAAAGGAAAAAAAATCCACTATCCAATTCAGGACAATGTGTAAACTCTTAAAACACAAGAGAATTTAAGACCTACACACCAAATACACGCAACTTTCCACACATGTTGGAAACAGGGTTAAAAAGTAGTTTTGAATATATGGTATGGTCTGTGGCTAGGGGGAAAAATGTCATGATATTTTATCATGATATAAGGAGTACTCCACCATGGTGTAGTGCGATGCTGGAGGAGAGTTCTATGAGTATGCAGATTGAGTGCATAAATGTTATTTTAGATACAGATTCTGTTAAAAATATGTTTTTACAGAAACAAAAATGTGGCAGTTTGGAGGTGAAAATGAGATATAACTCAGATTAGGATGATACTCTCTCATATGCAAATATCTTGTGTTTTAAAAACAAAATTAATTTTACAGTACTTGGTAAAGTAGAGTTTTAAAAGGATGATAAAATATATATTATGTCTACTAATAAATCTTTACTTAGAGAGAAAGAATTTTTCCACACCGTGTAAATGTTAATTGAAAATCAAACATTTTAGCCCTTTTAAATAGTAAATTCTTTAAAATTATGAGGTTTCAGTGATAAGAGCTTTTGTGGAATGCCTTTTTCACATAAATATTTGGAACTGATTTTCTTCCTAATACTTAATGCAATAATGTTAAACTACACAACTGGAGAAAAGTAATAGGAGCAATCCAAATGCTTCTCAGCGATTCCTCCATTTTTTAATAATCATAAATTTAAATCGATAATTCAGAAGAAATTATTTTACATGACTTCAGGATTGTTTACTGAATGGATAGGAGGCTCCAGGGTTTGTTTCAAGAAAACCTTTTCTGATGTTCAGAATATCCTTGTGTCATTCTCCAGTGCTGTGGGATTGTGATTTAGGTATCTATATATAAGTGTGTGCTCATGCCATATTGTGATTTTTAAAAAGAATTGAAATAAAATCACATTCATTCTTACAAAGAAAGCAGAATCAAGTGATCAAAAAAAAAAAAAAAAAAAAAAAAAACAAAAGACACTGGAACTTAGAATTAAACAGCTCCCAAACTCAAAATTTCTACTATGGCTTGTGAAAGTCTCTTCCCACATAGGAGAGAAAAGGGATAGATAGATAAGGACCATTAGGTGAAAAGAGGGAGTCAACCATTCACAAGGTATCATGTGGGGAAGAATGGTTCATAAAAATAAGGATGTAGCCCATCAAGCAGAATGTGCAGCCCTTCATTCTATGAACACGTGATTATAGAATCCAACAATGAGGAAAAATGATAAAAGGACCTCTCTAGACAACTAGGTATTTCAAAATTTTCTGTTTGACTCACAAAACCCGCTTTCCCCTTATCAATTTTTTAGTGACCATTATCATTCATACATGAACAAACACAAACTTGAAGTGAAAAGGGAAACACAGGTCATTACAATATAAAGAGGTATAACTCCTTACTGGGGACCTTTGTACACATCTCAAGGAGGAACTTGAATTGTGAGTCATTTTTAAAACTTAGCCAGACGGTCTTTCAAACATGCTAAGTAGTATGAATGATGATGCACATTTTCTTTACATTTTTTGATTTCACGTATGTTTTTTAAAACAAATCTGTTTCAATGATAAATATTAAACCAATATCCTATTTATCCAATGTGTACATTCCCTCGTGATTGGTATATTCACAGAGAAGAGCATTGCTCTCTTCCATCATTATTAAAATCTTTCAATTTTTCTGTAAGAATAATAATAAAGAAAGAATACCAAGATGAACAAACAAATTATTCACCTTTCAAATCCCTTGTTGACACTGCTATGTAGAGATGTTTTTTGGGAGTTCTTGAAAAGAAACTTTTTGATTACCTATTAATTTTATTGATATATGACCACATACCACATCATGTGGAGAATGGGAGCAATGTAGCTAGGGGAGAATAATGTCATGATATTATATCATGATGTAAAAAATATTCCACCACTTGTGTCATGTGATGTTAGATGAAAGTGCTATGAGTATGCATATTGCATGCATAAATGTTATGTTAGTTTACAGATTCTGTTAAAAAAATTTGTTTTTACAGATACAAGAATGTGAAAGGTTCGAGGTGTAAACTACATATAACTCAGATTAGGAGGACATTCTCTAATATGCAGAATTGTTGTATTTAAAAACCAAAATTAATTTTACAATACTCATTAAAATACAATTTAAAAGCATGGTTAAATATCTATTATCGTCTACTAATAAATCTTTCTGACATACAAAGAATTTTTCCACCCCTGTCAATGGTAATTGAAATGAAATATTTAGCCCTTTTAAAGAGTAAATTCTTTAAAATTAAAAGGCTTAACTGATATGAGTTTGTGTGGAATACCTTTTTCACATACACTTTTGGAACCAATATTCTTCCTAATAGTTAATGAAATAATATTAAACTACACAAATTGGAGAAAAATAATAGGAAACCAAATTCTTCTCAGTGATTCCTCCATTTTTCAATAATCACAAATTTAAACCAATAATTCAGAGGAAATCATTTTACATGACTTCATGACTGTTTAATGAATGGTTAGGGGGCCCCAAGTTTTGTTTCAAGAAAACCATTTATGACTTTCTGGATATTTTTGTGTCATTCTCCAGGGCACTGGGATTGTGATGCATGGTTACACACACACAAATATATATAAGTGTTCATATGCCATATTGCAATTTTTTAGAAAGAATTGAAATAAAATCAAATTCATTCTTACAAAAAAAGCAGAATCCACACATACAAAAAAAAAACACTCTGGAACTAAGAATAATCAGTTCCCAAATTCCAAATTTCTTCTTTGGTTTGTGAAAGTCTCTTCCCACACAGGAGAGAAAAGGGATTGGTAAGGACCATTAGTTGGGAAAGAGGGAGTCAACTATTCTTAAGATATCATGGGGGAGAGGAATGGTTCATAAAAATAAGGATGTAGTCCGTCAAGCAGAATGTACACCCATCTTATATATGCACACGTGATTATAGAATCCAACATGAAGTAAAACATAAAAGGCCACTTAAAGAAATAGGTAATTCCAAAATTTCCTATTTGACTCACACCACACTCTTTCCCTTAATCAGTTTTTTCAATGGATACCTTTCGTTCATGAACATACACAAACTTTAAGTGAAGAGGAAAACACTGAGCTTACAACATAAAGGGGGCATAATTCCTTACAGGAGATCATTTTTTAAAACTTGTCCAGACCATCATTCAAAGATGACTAACATGTAAGAATGATGTCACACTTTTTTGTGCTCTTTCTGCCATTAACAATATTTTTTAAAACAAATCCGTTTCAATAATAAGTATTAAACCAATATCCGATTTATACAGCATGTGCTTTTCCTGATGATTGGTATACTCACAAAGGCATGCATTGCTCTCTTCAATCATTATTAAATGCTTTCAATATTTCTATAAAAATTATAATAAAGAAAGAAAATCCAGATGAAGAAAGATGAAATTATTCACCTCTCAAACCCTTTGTTGACACTGCCATATAGAGATATTTTATTGAGAGTCCTTGAAAAAAGTTTTTCAGTTATATATCCATTCAATTGATATACGATAACATAACACATCATGTGGAGAAAGGGAGCAATGTATCGGTTACTTAAAGGTGTTGCAAATGTCTTTAATATAAAATTATACCCTGAAATGGTTGTTTGAAGGAAAAAGTAAATTTTTAAAGGAAGTGAAATTTTGTTAGAATTAGTAAAATCAGTGATAGGAAACAGATAACATGGCACAAACATTTATAAAGGAAAATAATTAGTTTGATATAATGCAAATTAATATGAGCAAAATTCCAATATTTCATTCCAGGATTAAGATTCAGGCATAATAACTTCTAGGAATGAAATATATTTTTTTATCATGCAATTTCCATTGAGGCATTCATTCTTTCTGAGAAAAAAATTCCTGTTTGTGAATTGCCCATATCCCATTGGCACAAATACCCACACATAAAGAGATCAGTAGGAAAATCATAGTATTTCCAAATAGAGACACTCAGAGCAATGAAATCCAAGGGCAGAGCAAGAAATGATAATATAATGAGACACTATTGTCATCTCAATGTATGGCCCAAATGATCAAAAGTCACCAGACACCATATACATGAAATTTTAGTCCTGAAGATTAATTATTTGGAACTCAGTTTTATGGAGGATGGGATCTTAGGAAGACAAAGCCTCAGGAGAAAAGGCACTGCCAAAAAAAAAGAAAAGAAAAAGAAGAAAGGAATCCTGTAGAAAAGAAACTGCACTCTAATTCACAAAATTAGAGAAAGAAGGAGAAAAAATCCACTAGCCAACTCAGGATTATGTGGAAAAAGTTAAAACACAAGAATCTTTAAAACAAACACATCACATACACACAACTTTCCAGACATGTTGAAGGCAGGTCTTGAAAAAGTTTTGAACATGTGGTATGGTCTGTGGTTAATGGGAAATAATGTCATGATATTTTATCATGATGTAAGAAATATTCCACAGGGTGTCATGTGATATTCGAAGAAAGTTTTATGAGTATGATGATAGAGTGCATAAATGTTTTGTTAGTTTACAGATTCTGTTAAAAAATATGTTTTTACAGAAACAAGAATGTTGCAGTTTGGACGTGAATACTCAATAAATCTCAGATTAGGATGATACTCCCTCAAATGAAATTTGTTGTATATATAGAAATTAATTTTACAATACTCGGTAAAATACTATTTTAAAACAATTGTTCAATATCTATTATCATCTACTAATAAATCTTTACTTAGAGGGAAAGAGTTTTTCCACACCCTGTCAATGCTACTTGAAAATGAAACATTTTCGCCCTTTTAAATAGTAAATTCTCTAAAATTTTGTGGCTTCATTGATATGAGTTTGTGTGGAATGCCTTTTTCACATAAAATTTTGCAACAGGTTTTCTTCTCAACAGTTAATGAAATAATATTAAACTGCACAAATTGTAGCAAAATAATAACAGAAAACAAAATGCTTCTCAGTAATTCCTCCATTTTTTTTAATAATCACAAATTAAAATTGATAATTCAGAGGAAATCATTTTAAATGACTTCATGATTGTTTACTGAATGGTTAGTGGGCTCCAGGTTTTGTTTAAAGAAAGAGTGTCCTGATTTTCTGGATATCTTTGTGTCATTCTCAAGTGCAGTTGGTTTGTGATGTAGGCATTCGTATATATATAAGTGTTCTTATGCCATAATGTAATTTTTAAGAGTAGAATTGAAATAAAATCAACCTCATTCTTGCAAAGAGAGCAGAATCCACAGATACACAAACAAAATGCAGGAACTCAGAATAAACAGGTCCTGAACTCAAAATTTCTCCTATGCATTGTGGAAATCTCTTCCCACACAGGAGGGAAAAGAGATTGTTAAGGTCTGTTAGTTGACAAAGAGGGAATCAACTATTCACAAGATATTATAGGGGAGGGAAATGTTTCAGAAAAATAATGTCCTAATCCAAGAAGCAGAAAATACAGCCCTGCATTTAATGCACATGTGATCATAGAATTCAACAATGAAAAAAACAAAACAAAACAAGGACCAGTTTAGATAAATAGGTAATTCCAAAATTTCCTGTTTGACTCACACCACCCTCTTTCCCTTCCTCAACTTTTTAGCAATGGATATCATTCATACATGAACAAACATAAACCTGTAGTGAAGATAAAAACTCATGAACTAAAATAAAGGGGCATGACTCCTTACAGTGCACCTATGTGCATATCTCAAGGAGGAAATTGAATTGTGAATCATTTTTTAAAACACAATGACTTTCAAACACGACTAATAAGTATGAATGATGCTGCACTTTTGTGTGCTTTTTCTGACATCAATATTTTTAAAAACAAACCTTTTTCAATGATAAATATTAAACCAATATCCTACTTATCCAATGCATACATTCCCTGCTGATTGGTATATTCACAGAGGTTTGCATTCCTGTCTTCAATCCTTATTAAACCCATTCAATATTTCTATAATAATTATAATAAAGAAAAAAAATTATGATGAAAAAAGAAGAAATTATTGACCCCTGAAATCCTTTGTTGACACTGCCATATAGAGATGTTTTTCTTGGTGTCCTTGAAAAAAATTTTTTGGTTATCTATTCATTCTATTAATATATGATCACATACCACATCATGTGGAGAAATGGAGTGATGAATGGCTTTTTTAAACGTGTTGCAAATGTCTTTATTATAAAATTATGCACAGAAATGTATATAACTTTGAGAGAAAAAGTAAATTTTAAAAGGGAGGGAAATTTTGTTAGATTTAATATAATCAATGATTTGAAAGCGATAGTATGGGACAAACACTTATAAAGGAAAATAATTAGTCTGATGTAATGGAAATTAAAAGAAACAAATTCTAATTATTTTAATTCAGGAGGTACGTTCGGGCATAATAACTTCTAGGCATGAAATAATTTTTTTTGTTATGCAATTTCCATTTATTCTTTTTGAGAAAAAATTTTTATCTTTGAAATTGCCCATATCCCCTTGACACAAATGCCCACACACAACAATATCACAAGGAAATCCATCGTATTTCTGACCAGAGACACTCAGAGCAATGAAATCCAAGGGCAGAGCAAGAAATGAGATTAGAATGATAAACTACTGTAATCTCAATATAGGGCCAACATTATCAAAACTCACCACACACAAGATTCATCAAATTTTAGTGCTGCCGATTAATTATTTGGGACTTCGTGGCATGGAGGATGGACTTTGGAAAAGACATTGCTAAAAATAGAAAAGAAAGAGAAGAAGGAATCCTGGAGAAAATAAACAGCACTCTAATTCTCAAAATTAGAATGAAAAGGAAAAAAAAATCAACAAGCCAAGCCAGGAGTATGTGGAAAATTTTAAATCACATGAGTCTTTAAAACAGACACACCAAATACACACAACTTTGCAGACATGTTGAAGGAAGGGATTGAAAAATAGTTTTGAACATAAGGTATGGTCTATGGGTAGGGGGAAATAATGCCATGATATTTTATCATGATGAAAGAAACATTCAACCATGGTGTCGTGTGATGCTGGAGGAAAGTGCTATGAGTATGTATATCGAGTGTATAAATGTTATGTCAGTTTCCAGATTCTGTTTAAAATATGCTTTTAAAGAAACAAGAATGTGGCAGTTTGAAGATGAAAACTAGATGTAACTCAGATCAGGTTGATACTCTTTAATATGCAAATTTGTTGTATTTAAAACACAAAATTAATTTTACAGTACTCTCTAAAATTCAATTTTAAAAGAATGGTTAAATATCTATTATCATCTACTAATAAATCTTTACTTGGAGAGAAAGAATTTTTCCACACCCTGTCAATGCTAATTGAAAATGAAACTTTTTAACCCTTTTAAAAAGAAAATTCTTTAAAAGTAAGTGGCTTCAGTGATATGAGGTTCTGTAGAATGTCTTTTTCACATAAATTTTTAGAACTGATTTTTTTTCCTAATATTTAATGCAATAATATTAAACTACACAAATTGGAGAAAAATTATAGGAGGAAACCAAATGCTTCTCAGTGATTCGTACATTTTCTAATAATCACAAGTTTAAATTGATAATTCAAAGGAAATCATTTTACATGATTTCATAATTGTTTCCTGAATGGTTAGGAGACTCCAGGTTTTGTTTCAAAAAATAATTCCGGATATTCTGGATACCTTTGTGTCATTCTTCAGTGCACTAGGATTGTGATGCATGTATCCATCTATATATATAATTATTCTTATATAACATTGTAATTTTTTAGAAAGAATAGAAATAAAACCAAAGTCAATCTTACAAAGAAAGCAGAATCCCCATATACACACACACAAAATAAATGCTGGAATTCAGAATAAACAGCTCGCAAACTCCAAATTTCTCCTGATGCCTGGGAAAGTCTCTTCTCACAATGGAGAGAGTTGGGATTGACAAGAACCAGCATTTGACAGAGGGAGACAACTATTCACAAAATATCATGTGGGAGAGGAATGGTTCATAAAAATAAAGACCTAGTACAACAAGCAGAATGTTCAATAACTTTAGAGTAATAAATGCCAAAATTTCTTGTTTGACTCACACCACCTTCTTTCCCTCCAACAATTTTTTAGCGATGGATATCATTCATATGTGAACATACACAAACTTGTAATGAAGAGGAAAACACACGACCTTACAAGATAAAGGGGCATAAGTTCAAAAAGGGGACCTATGCACACAACTCAAGGAGGAATTGAAATGTGAGTCATTTTTTAAAACTTGGCCAGAATGTCTTTCAAAAATGCCTAATAAGTAAGTATGGTGCCACACATTTTGTTTACATTTTCTGACAAAATGAGTATTTTTGAGCCAAACCTTATTCAATGGTAAATGTGAAACCAATATCCAATTTACCCTGCATTCCTCTCACAATATTAAACCCATTCAATATTTCTATAATAATTATAAAAAAGAAAGAAGGCCACATGAACAAAGAAGAAATTATTCACCTCTCAAACCCTTTGCTGACACTGCCATTTATTGGTATTTTACTGGGTGTGCTTGAAAAAAAATTTTTTTATCTCTCCATTCCATTGATGTATGATCACATACTACATCATGTGGAGAAAGGAAGCAATGAATGGACTTTGTAACATGTTGCAAATATCTTTAATATTAAATTATACACTGAAATGGATATGACAGAAAATGTAACTTAAAATTGGAGTGAAATTTGGTTTGATTTCATATAGTCAATGATATGAAAGCGACAATATGGCACAAACACTTATAAAGGAAAATAATTCATCTGATATAATGGAAATAAATTAAAACAAAATTCTAATTATTATATTACAGGTAGAACTTTCAAACATAATAATCTCTGAAGGCATGAAATAATTTATTTTTTACCATGCAATTTCCAATAAACATTCATTCTTTCTGCATAAAAAATTCCTCTTTGGGAATTGCATATATCCCACTGGCACAACTTCCCATACATAAAAACATCAGAAGGAAAACCATCGTATTTCCAATGAGAGATACTCAGAGCAATGCAATCCAAAGGCAGAGGAGGAAATGAGAATAGAATGAGAAGCTATTGTCATTTCAATGAAAGGTGAAAACTATCAAAATTCACCAGACATCAGATACAACCATTGTAGTGCTGAACAGAAATTATTTGTAATTCAGGGACTTGGAGGATGGGATCTTTGGAAAAGGAAGCAGCAGGAGTGCAGAGAGTGCTAAAAAGAGAAAATAAAGAGAAGAATGGAATCGTGGAAAAAAGAAATTACCCCTAATTCTCAAAATTAGGTTTAAAAGAATAAAAAACAAAACACTACCTTACTCAGGACTATGTGAAAAAATTAAAACACAAGAGTCTTTAAAACAGACACACCACATACACACAACTTTCCAGACATATTGAAGGCAGGGCTTGGAAAATAGATTTGAACATATGTTATTGTCTGAGGCAAGGGGAGAATAGTATCATGATATTTTATCATGATGTAAGAAATATAACACCACAGTGTCATGTGTTGCTGGAAGAAAGTTTTACGTGTATGATGATTGAGTGCATAAATGATTTGTTAGTTTACAGATTCTGTTAATAAAGGTGAATCTACAGAAACAAGAATGGGGCATTTTGAGGTGAAAACTAGACTTAACTTAGATTAGAATGATAGTCACTCATATCCAAATTTGGTGTACTTTAAAAAGAAAAAATAATTTAAAGTACTCAGTAAAATACACTTATAATAGAATGGTTAAATATCTATTATCGCCTACTAATGAAAATTTATTAGAGAGAAAGAATTTTACACACACCGTGTCAATGCTAATTGGAAATGAAACCATTTAGTCCTTTTAAATATTAAATTCTTTATATTTAATAGGATTCAGTTATATGAGATTTTTTGCAATGCCTTTTTCAAAAAACATTTTTGAACCGATTTTCTTCCTTATTGTTGATGAAATAAAGTTAAACTACTCTAACTTGGAGAAAAATAATAGAAGAAAACCAAATTCTTCACAGTGATTCCTCCAATTTTTTAATAATCACAAATTTAAATCGGTAATTCATTGGATATCATTTTATATGACTTCATTATTGTTTACTGAATGATTAGGAGGCTCCAAGCTTGTTTCAAGAAAGCCTTTCCTGAATTTCTGGATATCATTGTGTCATTCTCCAGTGCAGTCGGATTGTGATGTAGCTATCCATATATATATGTTTTCTTATGCCTTATTGTAATTTTTTAGAAAGAATTGGAAATAAAATCACACTCATTATTAGAAAGAAAGAAGAATCCACAGATACATAACCAAAACGTTGGAAATCAGAATAAACAGCTCCTAAACTCAAAATTTCTCCTTTGGTTTGTGGATGTCTCTTCCCACATAAGAGAGAAAAGTCACTGGTAATGTCTATTAGTTGACAAAGAGGGTGCAAACTATTCACAAGAATGGTTCAAAAAAAGAAGTACCTAGTCCATCAAACAGAATTTAGAGCCCTCCATTCTATGCACACGTGATTATAGAATCCAACAATGAAGAAAAATAAAAAAGGAACTTTTTAGAGAAATAGGTAATTCTAAAATTTCCTGTTTTATTCACACCATCCTTTTTCCCTTCATCAATTTTTTAGCAATGGATATCATTAATATATGAACATACAAAGAGTTGTAGTGAATAGAAAAAGCCTCGACTTTGCAATATAAATTGGCCTAATTCCTTACAGGGGACATATGCAGACATCTCAAAGAGGAAATTGAATTGTGAATCTTTTTAAAAATTTGGCTAGACCGTCTTTCAAACATGCACAATATGTATGAAAGATGCTGTACTTTTGTGTGGTTTTTCTGACATCAACAATATTTTTAAAATCTAATCTATTTCAATGATAATTATTTAACCAATATCCTATTTACCCAATATGTACATTCGGTGATGATTGGTATATCCACAGAGGCATGCATTCCTCTCTTCAATATTAAGCCCATTAAAATTTCTATAATATTTATAATAAAGAAAGAAAATCCAGATGAACAAAGAAGAAATTATTCACCTATCAAACCCTTTGTTGACATGGCCATATATAGTTTTTTTTCTGGGTATTCTTGAAAAAAATTTTTGGTTCATTTCACATTCCATTTATGTATGATCACTTACCACTTCATTTGGAGAAAGTGAGCAATAAATGACCTTCTAAAACAGGTTGCAAATGTATTTAATATAAAATTATAGATTGAAATGGATATGATTGACAGAAAATGTAAATTTTTAAAGTGAGTAAAATTTTGTTAGATTTAGTATAATCAATGATATGAAAGAGATAGTATGGCACAAACACTTAAAAAGGAAAACAATTAGTCCGATATAATGGAAATTAATATAAACAGGATTCTAATTATTATATTATAGCTCGGACATTCAGACATAATAATCTCTCAAGGCATGATTTTTTTTCCTTATCATGCAATTTCCATTAAGGCATTGATTCTTTCTGAGTCAAAAATTCTTCTTGGGAATTGCCCATTTCCTTCCTAATAATTAAGGAAATAATATTAAATTATACAATTTGGAAAAAAATAATAGGAGGAAACCAAGTGCTTCACAGTGATTCTTCCATTTTTTAATAATCACAAATTTAAATCAATAATTAAGATGAAATCATTTTAAATGATTTCATGATTGTTTACTGAATGGTTAAGAGGCTCCATGTATTGTTTCAAGAAAACCATTCCTGATATTCAGATACATTTGTGTCATTCTCCAGTGAACTGGGATTCTCATGCATGTATCCATATATATATATAAG
Organism: Cabassous unicinctus; assembly: GCA_029593785.1. Classification (NCBI taxonomy): domain Eukaryota; kingdom Metazoa; phylum Chordata; class Mammalia; order Cingulata; family Chlamyphoridae; genus Cabassous; species Cabassous unicinctus. The sequence continues at coordinate 27,290 of JAQZBX010002669.1, forward strand.
TGTTCTTATTCCATATTGTAATTGTTTAGTAAGAATTGAAATAAAATCAAATTCATTCTTACAATTAAAGCAGAATCCACTGATACACACATAAAACACTGGAACTCAGAATAAACAGCATCCAAACTCAAATTTTCTCCTATACCTTATGAAAGTCTCTTCCCACACACGAGTGAAAAGGGATTTCTAAGGACCATTAGTTGACAAAGAGGAAATCAACTGTTCACAAGATATAATGGGGAAGAGAAATGGTTCATAAAAATACGGACCTAATCTCTCAAGCAGAATGTACAACCCTCCATTCTATGCACACGTGCTTATAGAATCCAACAATGAAGAAAAACAAAAAAGGACCACTTTAGAGAAACAGGTAATTCAAAAATTTCCTGTTTGACCCACACCACCCTCTTTCCATACATCAATTTTTTAGGGATGGATATGATCCATACATGAAAATACAAAAACTTGTAGTGAAGAGGAAAACACAATTCCTTACAATATAATGGACATAACTTCTTACAGGGGTCCTATGCTCACATCTGAAGGATGAACTTTAATTGTGAGTCATTTTTTTAAACTTAGTCATAGAGACTTTCAAACATGCGTAATAAATGTGAAGGATGCTACACATTTATCTACATTTTCTGATATCACAAATGTTTTTTTAAACAAATCTGTTTCAAAGAAAAATATTAAACCAATAACTTATTTATCCCATTTGTACATTCTGTGGTGATTGGTATATTCACAGAGGCCTGAATTCCTCTCTTCAATATTAAACCCATTCAATTTTTCTATAATAACTATAATAAAGAAAGAAAATACAGATTTACAAAGAAGAAATTATTCAATTCTCAAACACATTGTTGACATTCCCATATATAGGTGCTTTCTGGGTGTCTTTTAAAAAACTTTTTTTGGTTATCTCTCCTTTCCATTGATATATGATCACATACCACATCATGTGGAGAAAGGTACCAATGAATCACTTTTTAAAATGTGTTCCAAATGTCTTTAATATAAAATTATATACCAAAATGGAAATAAGTTTGACAGAACATGTAAATTTTAAAAGGGAGTGAAATTTGTTTATATTTAGTCAATAATAAGAAAGAGAGAGTTGGCACAACAGTTATAAAGGAAAATAACTCATCTTATATAATGGAATTAAATTAAAACAAAATTCTAATTATTATATTATATATAGACTATTCTGAAATAATCTCTCAAGGTATAAAATAATTTTATTTTAATCTTGCAATTTTTATTAAGGCATTCATTTATTATGAGAAAAAGAAATTCCTCTTTGGGAATTGCCCTTATCCCATTGGCACAAATATGAACACATGACAAGATCACTTGTCATTCCATCGTATTTCCAACCAGAGACATTCAGGGCAATGGAATCCAAGGGCAGAGCAACAAATGAGAATAGAATGAGAAACTATTGTCATCTCAATTCAGGGCCAATATTATCAAAATCATCAGAAAAAAGATACCTCAGTTTTAATGCTGCAGAGTAATTATTTGAACTCGAGTGCATGGAGGATGGGATCTTTGGAACGGCAGCAGCAGGAGATTAGGCACTGCTAAAAATAGAAAAAAAAAGAAGAAAGGTATCCTGTAGAAAAGAAATTGCACCCTCATTCTCAAAATTAGAATTAAAAGGAAAAAAATTCCATTAGCCAACTCAGGACTATGTGGAAAATTAAAACACAAGAGCCTTTAAAACAGACACAACACATACAAAATTTTTGTTTCAAAAAAATGATTCCTGATATTCTGGATATCAGTGTGTCATTCTTCAGTATACTGGGATTGTGATGCATGGATTCTTATATATATATATATATAATGGTTCTTATGCCATATTCCTAGTTTTTAAAAAGAATTGAAATAAAATAAAATCCATTCTTATGAAGAAAGCAAGATCAACAGATTAAAAAAACAAACAAACAAACAAAAAACACTGGAACTCGGAATAAACAGCTCCCAAAGTCAAATTTTCTCCTAAGCTTTTGAAAGTCACTTCCAATACAGGAGAGAAAAGGAATTGGTAAGGACCATAAGTTGAGAAAGAAGGAGTCAACTATTCACAACTAATCATGGAGGTGAGGAATGATTTTTAAAAAAGGTCTTAATCCATCACAGAGAATGTACTTCCATCCTTTCTACATATATGTGATTATAGAATTCAACAATGAAGAAAACCAAAAAAAGGATCTCTTTAGAGAATAAGGTCATTACAAAATTTCATTTGTTGCACAACACTTTCTTTCCCTTCATCAATATTTTTAACGATGGATATCATTCATACATCAACATAAATATAATTGCATTGAAGAGCAAAACACATGACCTTACTAAATAAATGGGCATAACTTCTTACAGTTCACCTATGCAAACATCTCAAGGAAGAAATTGAATGGTGAATCATTTTTAAAACTTGGCCAGACCATCTCTCAAACAACACTAATAAGTATGAATGATGCCACATTTTGTTTGCTTTTTCTGACATCAACAATATTTTGTAAAACAACCCTATTTCAATGATAAATATTAAACCATATCCTATTTATCCAATGTGTACATTCCCTGGCGGTTGGTATATTCACAGAGGTGTGCATTCCCCTCTTCAATATTAAACCCATTCAATATTTCTATAATAATTATAATAAAGAAAGAAAATCCAGATGAACAAAGAAGAAATTATTCTCTTCTGAAAACCTTTGTTGACACTGCCATATATAGGTTTTTCCTGGGTGTCGTTAAAAACATTTTTTTTTGTTATCTATCCATTGGATTGAAAGACTATCACATACCACATCATGTGGAGAAAGGAAGCACATCATGTGGCCTTTTTAAACGTGTTGTAAACCTCTATAGTAAAAATTATATACTTAAATGGATTAAGTTTGACAGAAAAGGTAAATTTTAAAAGGGTGTGAAATTTGATTAGATTTATAGTCAATGATAAGAAAGAGATAGTATGGCAGAAACACTTATAAAGGAAAATAATTTGTTTGATAAGATGGAAAAATTAAAACAAAATTCTAATTATTATCTTATAGGTAGAACATTCAGACATAAAAAAGTATCAAGGCAAGAAATATTTTTTTTTACCTTGAAATTGCCATTAAGGCATTCATTCTTTCTGTGTAAAAAATTCCTCTCTGGGAATTGCAAATATCTCATTGGCACAAATTCCCACACAAAACAAGAACACTAGGAAAACTATTGTATTTCCAGTTAAAGATACTCAGAGCAATGGAATCCAAGGGTAGAGCAAGAAATGAGATAGAATGAGAAAATACTGTCATATCAATGGAGGGCCAACATTATCAAAATCACCAGACACCAGGTACATCCATGTAAGTGCTGCAGAGTAATTATATTGAACTCAGGGGCATGGAAGATGGGATCTTTGGAAAGGAAACATCAGGAGAGTAGACATGCTAATAATAGAAAAGAAAGAGAAGAATGTAATCCTGGAAAAAATAAATTGCACCCTAATTCTCAAAGTTAGAATTAAAAGGAACAAAATCCACTTACCAACTCAGGACTTTATGGAAAAATTAAACACAAGAGTATTTAAAACAGACACACCACATACACACAACTTTTCAGACATGTTGAAGGCAGGGCTTGGAAATAGTTTGGAGCATATGGTACGGTTTGTGGCTGGCGGGAATAATGTCATGATATTTCATCATGATGTAAGAAATATTCCACCATGGTGTCATGTGATGCTCGAAGATACTTTTATGAGTATGAAGACCGAGTGCATAAATGTTTTTTAGTTTTCAGATTCTGTTAAAAAACATATTTTGTGAAAAGAAGAATGGGGCAGTTTGGAGGTGAAAACTAGATATAACTCAGATGAGGATGATAGTCTCTCATATCTATATTTGGTGTATTTAAAAAATTTTAAGTACTCAAAAAAAGGTTTAAAGAATGGTTAAATATCTATTACCATTTCCAAATATACCTTTATTTAAACAGAAAGAATTTTTGCACACACCGCGTTAATGCTAATTGGAAATGCAACATTTTAAACCCTTTTAAATAGTAAATTATTTAAAATTAAGAGGCTTCTGTGATATCAGTTTGTGTGGAATGCCCTTTTTCAAATAGATTTTTGGAACCAAATTCCTTCCTAATTGCTGATGAAATAAGGTTAAACTACTCTAACTTGGAGAAAAATAATTGGGGGAAACCAAAGTCTTCTCAGTGATTCCTCCATTTTTTAATAATCACAAATTTAATTCGATAATTCAATTCAAATCATTTTACTTGACTTCATGATTGTTTACTGAATGGTTAGAAGGCTCCAAGTTTTGCTTTCAGGAAACATTTCCTTATTTTCTGGATATCTTTGTGTCGTTCTCCAGTGCAATGGGTTTGTGATGCAGGTATCCATATATATATAAGTGTTCTTATGCCATATTTTAATTTTTGAGAAATAATTGGAAATAAATTCAAACTCATTATTACAAAGGAAGCAGAATCCACAAATACACAAACAAACCGTTGGAATTCAGAATAAACAGCTCTCAAACTAAAAATTTTTCCAATGGCTTTTGAAAGACTCTTCCCACACAGGAGAGAAAAGTCACTGGTAAGGTCCATTAGTTGACATTGAGAGAATGAACAATTCACAAGATATCATGGGGAAGAGGAATGGTTCATAAAAATAAGGACTTACTCCATTAAGGAGATTGTATTGCCATCTATTCTATGCACACATGATTATAGAATTCAGCAATGAAAATAAAAAATGATGACTTTAGAGTAATAGGTAATTATAAAATTTCCTGTTTGAGACACAGCACCCTCTTTCCCTTCATCAAATTTTTAGCGATGGATATCAGTCATACATGAACATACACAAAGGTGTAGTGAAGAGGAAACCACACGACCTTAAAATATATAGGGGCATAACTGTTAACAGGGGACCTATGCACATATCTTAAGGAGGAACTTGAATTGTGAGTCATTTTTTAAAATTTGGACTGTCTTTTAAACATGCTTAAGAAGTATGAATGAAGCTGCACCTTTTGTTTACACTTTCTGGCATCACTAATATTTTTAAAATCAAATCTCTTTCAATGATAAATGTTATACCTATACCTTATTTGTCCAATGGTTTCATTCCGTGGTGACTGGTATATTCACAGAAACGTGCTTTCCTTTGTTCAATCATTATTAAACCCATTCAATATTTCTAAAATAATTATAAAAAATAAAGAAAATCCAGATGAAGAAAATAGAAATTATTCACTTCTCAAACACTTTGTTGACACTGCCATATATAGGTGTTTTTCTGGGACTCCTTGTAAAAAAATTTTTTGGTTATCTATACTTTCTTTTCATATATGATCACATACCATATCATGTGGGGAAAGATAATCAAACATTTTTTTTCAAGGACACACAGAAAATCACCTATATATGGCAGTGTCAAAAAAGGGTTTGAGAGGTGAATAATTTCTACTTTGTTTTCTGGATTTTCTTTATTATAATTATTATAGAAATATTGAAGGGGTTTTATATTGAAGAGAGGAATACATGCCTCTGTGAATATACCAATCACCACGGAATGTACACATTGGGTAAATAGGATATTGGTTTAATATTTATCATTGAAACACATTTGTTTCAAAATATATTCATCTTGTCAGAAAATGTAAACTGAAGGTGCTGCATCATTCATACTAATTAGGCATGTCTGAAAGACGGTCTGACCATGTCTTAAGGAATGACTCACAATTCAAGGTCCTCCTTGAGATGTGTGCATAGGTCCCCTATAAGGAGTTATGCCCCTTTTTATTATAAGGTCGTGTGTTTTCCTCTTCACTACAAGTTTGGGTATGTTCATGTATGAATGATATATATCTCTAAAAATTTGAGAACGGAAAGAATGTGGTGTGAGTCAAACAGGAAGTTTTGGAATTACGTATTTCTCTAAAGTGGTCCTTTTGTTTGTCTTCATTGTTGGATTCTATAATCACATCTGTATAGAATGGAGGGTAGGGATTTCTGCTTGATGGACTAGGTACTTACTTTCATGAACCAGTCTTCTCCTCCCTTTTTCCTTGTGAATAGTTGACTCCATCTTCATAAACTTATGGCCCTTACTGATTCCTTTTCTCTCCTGGGTTGGAAGAGACTTCCACAATCCTTAGGAGAAAAATTGAGTTTGGGAGCACTTTATTCTGAGTTCCACTGTTTTTGTGTGTATCTATTGATCCTGCATTCTTCATAAGAATGAATTTGATTTTATTTCAATAAATGAGAATAGAATGAGATACGACTGTCATCTCAATGGATGGCCAACACTATCAAAAGTCACCAGATCCCAGATACATCCATTATAGTGCTGCAGAGTAATTATTTGGAACTCGGGGGCATGGGGATGGGATCTTTGGAAAGGACAGCAGCAGGAGAGTAGGAACTGCTAAAAAAGAAAAGAAAGAGAATAATGGAATCCTGGAGAAAAGAAATTACATCCTAAATCTCAAAATGAGAATTAAAAGAAAAAAAACCCACTAGCCAACTCATGATTACGTGGAAAAATTTAAACACAAAAGTCTTTTAAACAGACACACCACATACACACAACTTTCCAGACATGTTGAAGGCAGGGCTTTGAAAATAGATTTGAACATATGGTATGGTCTGTGGCTAGCGGGAAATAACATCATGATATTTTGTCATGATGTAAGAAATATTCCACCACGGTGTCATGTGATGTCCAAAGAAACTTTTATGAGTATGATGATCGAGGGCATAAATTTTTTGTTAGTTTGCAGATTCTGTTTAAAATGTGTATTTACAGAAAAAAGAACATAGCAGTTTGGAGGTGAAAAATAGAAATTACTCAGATTAGGATGATACTCTCTCACATTCAACTTTGCTGTATTTAAAAAATAAAAAAAAAAAATTAAAGTACTCAGTAAAACACAAGTATAAAAGTATGGTGAAATATCTATTATCATCTACTAATAAACCTTTTCTCAGAGAGAAAGAAGTTTTCCACGCACTTGTCAATGCTAATTGAAAAGGTAACTTTTTAACCCCTTTAAATAGTAAATTCTTTAAAATTAAGAGGCTTTAATGATATAAAATTTTGTGGAATGCACTTCTCAGATAAATTTTGGAACTTATTTTCTTCCTAATTGTTAATGAAATATTCTTAAACTACACTAATTTGGTGAAAAATAATCAGAGGAAATCAAATGCATCTCAGTAATTTCTCCATTTTTTAATAATCAACAAATTAAATTGATAATTCAGAAGTAATCATTTTACATGACTTCATGATTGTTGACTGAATGGTTAGGAGTCTCCAGGTTTTGTTACAAGAAAATCATTCATGATTTTCTGGATATCTTTGTGTCATTCTCCAGTGCAGTGGGATTGTGATGAATGTATCCATATATATATAAGGGTTCTGATGCCATGTTGTATTTTTTTTTAGAAAGAATTGGAAATAAAATCAAACTCATTCTTACCAAGAAAGCATAATACACAGATACACAAACAAAACGCTGGGATGCAGAATAAACAGCTCACAAACTCAAATTTTCTCCTATGGCTTGTGAAAGTCTCTTCCAGCACAGGAGAAAAAAGTTACTGATAAAGTCCATTGATTGACAAAGTGGGAGTCAAGTATGCAAAAGATATCATGGGGGAGAGGAATGTTTCCTTAAAATAAGGATCTATTCCATCAAAAGAATGTACTGCTATCCATTCTATGGACATGTCATTATAAAATTCAACAATGAAGAAAAACAAAAAAGGACCAGTTTAGAGAAAAAGGTAACTTCAAAATTTCCTGTTTGAATCACACCACCCTCTTTTCATTCATCAATTTTTTAGGGATGGTTATCATTCATACATGAACACACAAAAACTTGTATTGAAGAGCAACACACATGACTTTACAAAATAAAGGGGCATAACTCCATACAGTGCACTGACGCAGACATCACAAGGAAGAAATTGAATTGTCAATCATCTTTTAAAACATGGCCAGACCATCTTTCAAAGACGACTAATAAGTATGAATGATGCCACACTTTAGTGAGCTTTTTCTATATCAACAGTATTTTTTTAAACAAATCTATTTCAATGTTAAATATTAAACCAATATTCTATTTATCCAGTGTATACATTCCCTGGTGATTGGTATGTTCACAGAAGTGTGCATTGCTCTCTTCAATCATTATTAAACCCTTTTTATATTTCTGTAATAATTATAATAATGATATAAAATCCAGAAGAACAAAGAGGAAATTATTCACCTCTCATACCCTTTATTGACACAACGATGTACAGATGTTCTTCTGGGAGTCCTTGAAAAAATATTTTGATTATCTATCCATTCTATTGATATATGATCACATACTACATCATGTGTTGAAAGGCAGTAAGTAGGGCCTTCTTAAATGTGTTGCAAATACGTTTAATAAAAAATTATGCACTGAAATGGATATGACTGACAGAAAATGTAAATTTTAAAAGGGAGCCAAATTTGGTTAGATTTAATATAATCAATGCTATGAAAGAGATAATATGGCACAAAGGCTTATAAAGGAAAATAATTATTCTGATATAATGGAAAGTATTATAAGCAAAATTCTAATTATTTTTATTCCAGGAGTAGCATTGGGCATAATAACTTCTAGGCATGAAATAATTTTTTTTTATCAAGAAATTTCCGTTAAGGCATTCATTCTTTCTGAGAGAAAAACTCCTTTTGGGAATTGCCAGTATTCCATTGGCAAAACTCCCTACACATAAAAAGATAACTAGGAAATCCTTCGTATTTTGAACCACAGATATTCAGAGCAATGGAGTCCAAGTGCAGAGCAAGAAAGGAGAATACAATGAGAAACTATTGTCATCTTAATGGAGGGCCAAAATCATCAAAAGTCACCAGACAGCCGTTACATCAAATTTAAGTGCTGCAGATTAATTATTTAGAACTTGGTTTTGGAGGATGAGTTCTTTTGAAAAGACTGATGCAGGAGAATAGGCATTTTAAAAATAGAAAAGAAAGAGAAGAAAGGAATCCTGGAGAAAAGAAACTTCACTGCAATATCAAAATTATTTTGAAAAAAAAATTCATTAGTCAACTCAGGACTATTGGAAAATTTTAAAACCAAGTGTCTTTAAAACAGACAGACCAAATACACATAATTTTCCAGATATTTTGAAGGCAGGGCTTGAAAAATAGTTTTTAACATGTGATATGGTCTGCTACTAGGGGGAAAGGATGACATTATATTTTATCATGATGTAAGAATTATTCCTCGATGGTGTCCTGTGATGCTGGAGGAAAGTGCTATGAGTATGCAGATTGAGGGCATAAATGTTATGTTAGTTTACAGATTCTGTTAAAAAATATATTTTTATAGCAACAAGAATGTGGCAGTGTGGAGGTGAAAACTAGATATAACTCAGATTAGGATGATAGTCTCTCATACCCAAATTTGGTGTATTTTAAAAAAATAATGTACTTGGTAAAATAAAATTTTAAAGGAATTGTTAAATATCTATTATCATCAACTAATAAACCTTTACTTAGAGAGAAAGAATTTTTCCACACACCTTGTCAAAGCTCATTGGAAATGAAATATTTTAGCCCTTTTAAATAGTAAATTCTTTAAAATTAAAGACTTCAGTGATATGACTATGTGTGGAATGTCTTTTTGAAATAAATTTTTGGAAATGATCTTCTTTCTCATTTTTGATGAAATAATGTTAAAGTACTCTAACATGGAGAAAAATAATTGGAGGAAACCAAATTATTCTCAGTGATTCCTCCATTTTTTAATAATCAAAAAATTTAAATCAATGATTTAGAGGAAATCATTTTACATGTGATCATAATCGTTTACTGAATGGTTAGGAGGCTCTAGGTATTGTTTCAAGAAAACCATTCTTGATTTCTGGATATCTTTTTATCAATTTCCAGTGCAAAGGGATTGTGATACATGTATCCATATATATATATACACATATATATAATAAATCTTTATTACAGAGAAATAATTGTTCCACACCCTGTCAATGCTTATTGAAAATTAAACTTTCTAGCCCTTTTAAATAATAAATTCTTTAAAATTAAGAGGCTTCAGTGATATGAGTTGGTATGGAATGCCTTTTTCAAATGAATTTTTTGAAACAATTTCCGTCCTAATAGTTAATGAAATAATATTAAATTACACAAATTGATGAAAAATAATAGGAGGAAACCAAATGCTTCTCAGTGATTCCTCCACTTTTAATTATCACAAATTTAAATCTATAATTCAGAGGAAATCATTTTACATGACTTCATGATTGTTTACTGAATGGTTAGGAGACTGCAGGTTTTGTTTCAAGAAAACCAACCATGTTTTTTTGCATATCTTTGTGTCATTTTCTAGGCAACTGAGATCGTGATGCATATATCCATATATATAGAAGTGTTCTTATGCCATATTGTAATTTATTGGTAAGAATTGAAATAAAATAAAATTCATTCTTTCACACAAAGCAGAATCCACAGAGACACACATAAAATACTGGAACTCAGAATAAAGAGCTCCCAAATTCAAAATTTCTCAGCACAATAGAATCCAGGGACAGAGCAAGCAATGAGAACAGAATGAGAAACTATTGTCATCTCAGTATAGGGCAAATATTATTGAAAGTCTCCAGACACCATATTCATCCATTTAATGCTGCAGAGCCATTTTTTGGAACTCAGGGACATGGAGGATGGGATCTTTGGAAAAGGCAGCATCAGGAGAAAAAGCACTGTGAAAAAAAGAAAAGAAAGAGAAGAAAAGAATCTTGTAGAATAGAAAATTCACTCTAATTTTCAAAATTAGAATGAAAATGTTAAAAAAAATTCACTAGCCCACTCAGTACTATGTGGAAAAATTTAAAACAGACACACCAAATATACACAACTTTCCAGACATGTTTAAGGAAGGGATTGAAAAGTAGTTTTGAACATATGGCATTGTCTGTTTCTATAGGGAAATAATGTCTTGGTATTTTAACATGATGTAAGAAATATTCCCACCATGGTGTCATGTGATGCTCTAAAAAAGTTGTATGATTATGATGATCGAGTGCATAAATGTTTTGTTTAGAGATTTTTTAAAAAAATGTTTATTTACAGAAATGAGAATGGTGTAGATTTGAGGTAAAAAATACATACAATGCAAATTATGGTGATAGTTTCTCAAATGCAAATTTTGTGTAATAAAAATGAAAAAAAAATTAAAGTAATTGGTGAAATACAAGTTTTAAAGAATGGTTAAATATTTATTATCATCTACTAAAAAATCTTTTTATTAGAGAGAAAGAATTTTTCCACACACTGTGTCAATGCTAATCAGAAATGAATCATTTTATGCCCTAAAAATAGTAAATTCTTTAAAATTAGAGGCTGAAGTGGCATGAGTTTGTGTGGAATGTCTTTATCAAATAAATTTATGGAACCTATTTCCTTCCTAATTGTTGGTGAAATAAGGTTAAACTTCTGTAACTTGCAGAAAAATAATCAGAGGAAACCAAATGGCATGATTATAGAATTCAACAATGAAGAAAAATTAAAAAGGACCACTTTGGAGAAATAGGTAATTCCAAAATTTCCTGTTTGACTCACACCAAACTCTTTCTGTTCATTCATTTTTTACAGACGATTATCATTCATACATGAACATACAAAAATTTGTAATGAAAAGAAAAACACATGACTTTAAAAATATTGCAGCATAACTACTTACAGTGCACCTACACACACATCTCAAGGAGGAAATTCAATTGTAAATCATTTTTTAAAACTTGGCCAGACCATCTTTCAAAAATGGCTAGTAAGCATGAATGATTCACACTTTAGTGTGCTTTTTCTGATATCAACAGTATTTTTTAAAACAAATCTATTTTAATGATAAATATTAAAACAATATCCTATTTATCCAATGTATACATTCCCTGGTGATTGGTATGTTCACAGAGACGTGCATTGCTCTTTTCAATCACTATTAAACCTTTTCTATATTTCTGTAATAACTATAATAATGAAAGAAAATCCAAACGAACAAAGAAGAAATTAGCCAACTCTCAAAACCTTTGATGACACTGCGATGTAGAAAAGTATTTTTCGAGTCCCTGAAAAAAAATTTTTGTTATCTATCCATTCTATTTATACACGATTACATACCACATCATATTGAGAAAGGGGGTAATGAAAGGCCTTCTAAAATGTGTTGCAAATGTCTTTAATATAAAATTATACACTGAAATGGATATGATTGACTGAAAACGTGAATTTTTAAAGGCAGTAAAATTTGATTAGGTTTAATAAAATCAATGATATGACAGAGATAGTATGGCACAAACACTTATAAAGGAAAATCATTAGTCTGACATAATGGAAATTGATATAAACAAAATAATAACTATTTTATTCCAGAAATAACAGGATTGGGGGAGGAGCTGTGGATTAGAGTGAACTTGGTGGTGTTCCGTTGCAGACATATTGTGATAAAATCAATTGAAGAAATTGTTACAGTGAGGTGGAGCTGGTGGCCACTGGACGTTTTAGGGGCATGGAGAGGTGGGGCAGTTGAAATAAAGGGGCTTTTTTGAGACTTGGTGGTTGTCCTGAGTGGTGTTGTGGCAATGGATGTAGGCCAATTTCCATCAGCATATATCATGCAGAACCATGTGGGAGAAAGTGTGGTCTATGATGTGAACTGTGGTCCATGTTCAGTGGCAAGGCCCCAGGATGTGTATATCCATTGTGGGTGTTGTGTCACACCGATGAAGGATGGTGGTGTGGGAAGTTGTTGGAGGTGTGGGAGGTGGGGAACATGGGAATCCCTGTAATTTCTGAGTAATATTTAAGTAATCTTAGCATATATGTATAAAATATCATTTATGTAAACAAATGCACATATATGCATATGTATTTATATATCATGTTACAAATATTTGTAATTATTGTGAAAATTTTGATTTTTACCAACAATAAAAAATTTAAAAAAAACTGCTTCTCAAAACTCTTACTGCCATGCTTTTTATATTTTATTCCCCACCAACAAGGGGTGGGGCTCAACATCCTAACCATAACCTAATCATGCCCAGAATAACAGATCAGTTTACAAGCATGATACAATTATATTTTTGGAATTCATAATTACATCAAATTGGCCAAAGGTTACAGCCCATATTCCATTGGCACAAATTCCCACACATAACAAGATCACTAGGAAAATCATCATATTTCCAACCAGAAACATTCATAACAATGGAATCCAAGGGCAGAGCAAGAAAGTAGAGTACAATGAGAAACTACTGTCATCTCAATGGAAGGCCAACATTATCAAATTCACCAGACAAGAGATACATCAAATTTAAGTGCTGGAGGCTAATTATTTGGAAATTGTGACTTTGGAGGATGGGATCTTTGGAAAAGACTGCCTCTGGAGAAAAGGCATTGCTAAAAATAGAAAAGAAAGAGAAGAAAGGAATCCTGGGGAATGAAACTTCATTGTAATTCTAAAATTATAATGGAAATGAAAAAAAATGACTAGTTAACTCAGTACTATGTGGAAAAATTTAGAACTAAAAGTCTTTAACACAGACACACCAAATACACACAACTTTCCAGACATGTTGAAGGAAGGGCTTGAAAAACAATTTTGAACATATGATATGGTCTGTGACTCGGGGGAAATGATGCCATGATATTTTATCATGATGCAAGAAATATTCCACCACGGTGTCCTGTGATGATGGAGAAAAGTGCTTTGAGTATGCAGATTGAGTTCATAAATGTTATGTTAGTTTACAGATTCTGTAAAAAAAAGTGTATATAAAGAACAAGAATGTGGCAGTATGGAGGTGAAAACTAGATATAACTCAGATTATGATGATAATCTCTAATATGAAAATTTGTTGCATTTAAGAAAATTAATTTTACTGTACTCAGTAAAATACAATTTTTAATAAAATGGTTAAATATTTATTATCATCCACTAATAAATATTTACATGCAGAGAAAGAATTTTTTTGCACCCTATCAATCCTAACTGAAAATGAAACTTTTCAACTCTTTAAAATAGTAAATACTTTAAAATTAAGAGGCTTCAGTGACATGAGTTTGCATTGAATACCTTTTACACAAATATTTTTGTACCTGATTTGTTTCCTAATACTTAATGAAATAATATTAAACTGCAAAAATTGGAGAAAAATAATAGGAGGAAATTTAATGTTTCTCAGGAATTCCTCCATTTCTTAATAATCACAAATTAAATCAATAATTCAGAGGAAGTCATTTTATATGACTTCCTGATTGTTTACTGAATGCTTAGCATGCTCCAGGATTTGCTTCAAGAAAACCTTTAATGATTTCCTGGATAGCTTTCTGTTATGCTCCAGTGCTGGGGGATTGTGATGTAGGTATCCATATATATATATATAATATATTTATATATATATATGGATAAGTGTTATATATATAACACTTATATATATAACACTTATATATATAAGTGTTTTTATGCCATATAGTAATTTTTTTAGAAAGAATTGGAAATAAAATCAAACTCACTCTTACAAAGGAAGCAGAATCCACTCATACACAAACAAAAGTCTCGAATTCAGATTAACAGCTCCCCAAATCAAAATTTCTCCTATGACTTGTGAAAGTCTCTTCCCACACAGCAGAGGAAAGTCACTTAATGGTCCAATAGTTGACAAAGAGGGTGTCAATAATGAACAGGATACCATGGGGGAGGAGAATGGCTCAGAAACAAAAGGACCTAGTCCATCAAGGAGAATGTACTGCCATCCATTCTATGCACATTTGATTATAGAATTCAACAATGAAGAAAAACAAGAAAGGTACCACTTTAGAAAAATAAGTAATTCCAAATTTTGCCTCAAACCAACTTCTTTCCCTTCATCAATTTTTTAGCAATGGATATAATTCATACATGATCATACAAAAACTGGTAGTGAAGAGCAAAACACATGACCTTAAAGAATAAAGGGGTATAAATCCTTAGAGTGCACCTATGCACTCATCTCAAAAAAGAAATTGAATTGTGAATCATTTTTTAAACCTTGGCCAGACCATCTTCCAAATGCCTAAAAATTAAAAATGGTGTCGCACTTTTGTGGGCTTTTTCAGACATCAAAAATATATTTTAAAACAAATCTGTTTCAATGATAAATATTAAATCAATATCTTATTTATACAATGTGCACATTCCCTGGTGATTGGTATATTCACAGTGGCGTGCATTGCTCTCTTCAATCATCATAAAATCCGTTCAATATTTCTATAATTATTATAATAAAGAAAGGAAATCCAGAGGATCAAAGAAGAAATTATTCTCCTCTCAAAACCTTTGTTGACACTGCTATGAACAGATGTTTTTTTGGGATTCTTTGAAAAAAGTTTTTGATTATAAATCCTTCTATTCATATATGATCACATACCAAATCATTTGGAGAAAGGGAGCAATGAATGGCCTTCTAAAATGTGTTGCAAATATCTTTAATATAAAATTATACATTGAAATGGATATGATTGACAGAAAATGTAAATTTTTAAAGGTAGTAAAATTTGGTTAGATTTAATAAAATCAATGATATGACAGAGATAGTATGGCACAAACACTTATAAAGGAAAATAATTAGTCTGACATAATGGAAATTAATGTAAACAAAATAATTATTTTATTCCAGAAATAACATTCAGACATAATTACTTCTAGGCAAGAAATAAATTTTTTTGACATGTAAATTCCATTAAGTCATTAATTCTTTTGAGAAAAACATTCCTCTCTGGGAAGTGCCTATATCCCATTGGCACAAATTCTCACACATAAAAGGATCACTAGAAAAAACATATTTCCAACCAGGGACAGTCAGAGCAATGGAATCCAAGGGCAAAGTAAGAAATTAGAATACAATGAGAAACTATTTTCATCTCATTGGAGGAACTATATTATCAAAGTCACCAGCTAACAGATACATCAAATTTTAGTGCTGCAGTCTAATTATTGGAAACTCGGGGACATCGAATATGGGATCTTTGGAAAAGGCAGCCTCAGGAGAAAAGGCAATGCTACAAATAGAAAAGAAAGAGAAGAAAGGAATCCTTGGAGATAAGAAACTGCACTGTAATTATAAAAAGAATAATGAAAACGAAAAAATCCACTAGCAAAATAAGGACACTGTGGAAAAATTTAAAACACAAGAGTATTTAAAACAGAAAAAACAAATACACACAACTTTCCAGACATGTTGAAGGCAGGGCTTGTAAAACTGTTTTGCACATATGGTATGCTCTGTGGCTAGGCGGAAATAGTGTCATGATATTTTATCATGATGTAAGAAATATTCCACCATGGTGTTGTGTGATGCAGGAGAAAAGTGCTATGTGTATGCAGATTGAGTGTGTAAATGTTATGTTAGCTTACAGATACTGGTAAAAAAATATGTTTTTACAGAATCAAGAATGTGGGAGTTTTGAGGTGAAAATTAAATATAACTCAGATAAGGATGATACTCACTCATATGTAAATATTTTGAATTTAGAAAACAAAATTAATTTTAGTGTACTCGGTAAAATACAATTTTAAAAGAATGGTTAAATATCTATTATCATCTACTAATAAATCTTTACTTACAGAGAAAGAATTTCCCCACACCCTGTCAATGATAATTGTAAATGAAAGTTTTTAAGATTTTTAAGTAGAAAATTATTTAAAGCTAAGATGCTTCAGTATTTATTGAAATAAATCTCTTTCAATGATAAAAATTAAACCAATATCTTATTTACCTAATGTGTACATTTCGTGGTGAATGGTATATTCACAGATGTGTGCATTCCTCTCTTCATTATTAAACCCATACATATTTCTATAATAATTATAATAAAGAAAGAAATACAGATGAAAAAAGAAGAAATTATTCACCTCTCAAAACATTTGTTGACACTGAAATATATAGGTGTTTTTCTGGGTGTCATTGAAGATAATTTTTTGGTTATCTATCCATTACATTGATATATGATCACATACCACATCACGTGGAGAAAAGTAGCAATGAATGGCCTTTTTAAATGTGTTGCACACATCTTTAATATAAAATTATATACTGAAATGGATATAATTTTGACAGAAAAAGTAAATTTTAAAAGGGAGTGAAATGTGGTTTTATTTAATATAGTCAATGGTAAGAAAGAGATAGTATGGCACAAACACTTATAAAGGAAAATAATTTGTCTGATATAATGGAAATAAAATAAAACACAATTCTAATTATTATATTATAGGTGGAAAATTCACACATAATAATTTCTGAAGGAATGAAATAATTTCTTTCTTGCCATACAATTTCCAATAAGGCATTCTTTCATTTTGAGAAAAAAATTCTTCTTTGGTTATTGCCCATATCCCATTGGCACAAATTCCCACACATAACAAGATCACTAGGAAAACCATCGTATTTCCAATGAGAGATACTCAGAGCAATGGAAACCAAGGGAAGAGGGAGAAAAGAACAAAATGAGAACCTATTGTCATCTCAATGGAGGGTCAACAATTTCAAAACTCCCCAAACACCAGATATATCCATTTTTGTTCTGCAGAGCAATTATTTGGAACTCGAGGACATGGGAAATGGGATCTTAGGAAAAGCCAGCCTCAGGAGAAAAGGCACTGCTAAAAATAGAAAAGAAAGGAAGAAGGGAATCCTGGAGAAAAGAAAATGCACTCTAATTGTCAAAATAAGAATGTATAGGAAAAAATAATCCATTAGCCTTCTCAGGCCTATGTGTAAAATGTTAAAAGACAAGCGTCTTAGAACACACACAACAAAATACACACAACTTTCCAGACATATTGAAGGTAAGGCTTGAAAAATATTTTTGAAGATATGGTATGGTCTATGGCTAGGGGGAAATAATGTCATGGTATTTTGTCATGATGTAAGAAATATTCCACCACGGTGTCCTGTGATGCTGGAAGAAAATGGTGTGGGTATGCAGACTGAGTGCAAAAATGTTATGTTAGTTTACAGGTTCTGTTAAAAAACATGATTTTACAGACACAAGAATGTGGCAGTTTGGAGGTGAAAACTAGATATAACTGAGATTAGGATGATAATCTCTCATTAGCAAATTTGTTGCATTTAAAAAAGAAAATTAATTTTAGAGTACTCCATAAAATAGAATGTAAAAAAAAAATGGTTAAGTATCTCTTATCAACTATTAATAAATCTTTACTTAGAGAGAAAGAATTTTTCCACACCCTGTCAATGCTAGCTGAAAATGAAACTTTTTAGCCCTTTCAAATAGTAATTTCTTTAAAATTAAGACGCTTCAGTGATATGAGTTTTTTGCAATGCATTTTGCACGTAAATTTTTGCATGCGATTTTCTTTATAGCATGTAATGAAATAATATTACATTACACAAATTTGATAAAAATAGTAGCGGGAAACCAAAGGCTTCTCAGTGATTCCTCAATTATTAATCACAAATTTAAATTGATAATTCAGAGGAAATCATTTTACCTGAGTTCATGATTGTTTACTGAATGGTTAGTAGGTTTTAGGTTTTGTTACAAGAAAAGCAATCCTGATTTTCTAGATATAATTGTGTCATTCTCCAGTGCATAGGGATTGTTATGCATGTATCCATATATATATATATAAAATGTTCATATGCCACATTTTAATTTTTTAAGAAAGAATAGAAATAAAATTAAAATCTTTCTTACAAAGAAAGCAGAATCCACATATACACGAATAAATGCTGGAACTCGGAATAAACAGCTCACAAATTCAAAATTTGTCCTAAGACTTGTGAAAGTCTCTGCCCACACAGGAGAAGAAAAGGATTGGTAAGGACAAATAGCTGAGAAAAAGGGTGTCAAATATTCACAAGATATCATGTGGGAGAGGAGTGGTTCATAAAAATAAGGGCATTGTGCATTAAGCAGAAGGTAAAACCCTGCATTCTATGCACAAGTGACTATAAAATCCAGCATTGAAGAAAAACAAAAAAAAAAAGCACCAATTGAGATAAATAGGTAAGTCCAAAATTTCCTGTTTGACTCAAACCACCATCTTGGCGTTCATCAGTTTTTTAGGGATATATGTTATGCATACATAAACCTACACAAATTTGTAGTAAAGAGGAAACTACACGACCTTACAATATAAAGGGGAATAAATCCTTACAGGGGACCTAGGCAAACATCTCTAGCAGGAACTTGAATTCTGAATCACTTTTTAAAAATTGGACATACCATCTTTCAAACTTGCCTAAAAGTATGAATGAGGCTGCGCCTTTTGTTTACATTTTCTGACATCACGAATATTTTTGAAACAAATCTGTTTCAATGATAAATATTAATGCAATATCTTATTTACCCAATGTGTACATTCCCTGGTCATTGGTATATTCACAGAGGCGTGTATTCATCTTTTGAATAATAAACCCATTCAATATTTCTAAAATAATTATAATAAAGAAAAAAATTCCAGATGAACAAAGAAGAAATTATCCAACTCTCAAATCCTCTGTTGACACTGCCATATGTAGGTGTTTTTCTGGGTGTCCTTGAAAAAAAATTTTTGGTCATCTCTCAATTCCATTGATTTATGATCACATACCACATCATGTGGAGAAAGGTAGCAATGAATGGCCTTAAATGTGTTGCAAAAGTCTTTAATTTAAAATTCTACAGTGAAATGGATATGCTTGATGGAAAATGTAAATTTTCAAAGGGAGTGAAATTTGATTAGATTTAATATAATCAATGAAATGAAAGAGATATTATGGCACAAACACTTATAAAGAAAAAATTTAGTCTGATATAATGGAAATTAATATAAACAAAATTCTAATTATTTTACTTCAGGAGTAACATTTGGTCATAATAACTTCTAGGCATGAAATATTTTTTTTTTATTATTCAATTTCCATTAAGGCATTCATACTTTCTGAGATAAAAATTCCTCTTTGGGAATTGCCCATATCCCATTGGCACAATAGACACACATAACATGTCACTAGGAAAACCATCGTATTTCCATCCAGAGACAATAAGAGCAATGGAATCCAAGGTAGAGCAAGATATGAGACTAGATTGAAAATGTATTTTCAACTCAAAAGCAGGCCAATATTATTTTAAGTCACCAGACACCAGATATATCAAATTTTAGTGCTGCAGACAAATTATTGGGAATTCTGGGGCATAGAAGATGGTTTCTTTGGAAAAGACAGCCTCAGGAAAACAGGCACGGCTAAAAATAGAAAAGAAAGAAGAGAAAGTAATCTTCAAAAAAAATTGCACTCTTTTTCTCAAAACTAGAATGAAAGGGAAAAAAAAATCCACTAGCCAACTCAGGGCTATGTAGAAAAATTTAAAACCCAAGAGTCTTTTAAACAGTTACACCAAATACACACATCACTCCAGACATGTTGAAGGCATGGCTTGAAAAAGAGTTTTGAACATACGGTATGGTCTGTGACTAGGATGAAATAATGTCATGATATTTTACCATGATGTAAGAAATATTCCACCACGGTGTCGTGTGATGCTGGAGGAAAGTTCTATGCATACAGATTGAGTCCATACCTGTTACATTAGTTTACAGATTCCCTAAAAATATATTTACAGAAACAAAAATGTGGCCTTTTGGAGGTGAAATCTAGACATAACTCAGATTAGGATGATACTCTCTCATGTGCAAATTACTTGTATTTAAAAAATAAAATCAGTTTTACAGTACTCAGTTAAATAAAATTTTAAAAGTATCGTTAAATATCTATTATGGTCTACTAATATATCTTAACTTAGAGAGAATGATGTTTTTCACACCCTGTCAATGCTAATTGAAAATGAAACTTCTTAGCCCTTTTAAATAGTAAATTCTTTAAAATTAAGAGGCCACAGTGATATGAGTTTGTGTGGAAGGTCTTTTTCACATAAATTTTTGGAACCAATTTTCTGCTGAATAGTTAATGAAATAATATTAAACTACACAAATTGGAGAAAAATATTCAGAGGAAACCAAATGCTTCTCAGTGATTGCTCCACTTTTTAATAATCACAAATTTAAATCGATAATTCAGAGGAAATCATTTTATATGACTTCATGATTGTTTATTGACTGATTAGGAGGATCCAGATTTTGTTTCAAGAATACCATTCTAGATTTTCTTGATATCTTTGAGTCATTCTCCAGTGCACTGGGATTGTGATGCATGTATCCATATATATATATATATAAGTGTTCTTAAGTCATCTTGTAATGTTTTTGGAAAGAAATGGAAATAAAATCAAACTCATTCTTACAAAGAAAGCAAAGTCCACAGATACACAAACAAAACACTGGAGCTCAGTTTAAACAGCTCCCAAACTCAAAATTTCTCCTATGGCTTGTGAAAGTCTCTTCCCACACAGGAGAGAAAAGTCACTTGTAAGGTGTTTGAGACAAACAGGGAGTCAACTATTCACAAGGTATCAATGGGGAGTGTAATGGTTCATAAAAATAAAGACCTAGTCCATCAAGAGAATGTACTGCCATCCATTCTATGCACATGGGATTATAGATTTACACAATGAATTAAAAGTGACCATACTAGAGAAATAGGTAATTACAAAATTTTCTGTCAGACTTACACCACCATTTTCCCCTTCATCAAGTTTTTAGTGATGGATATCATTCATACATGAACATTCAAAAACTTGTAGTGAAGAGAAAACACATGACCTTACAAAATGAAAGTGCATAACTCTTTACAGTGCTCCTATTCACACATCTCAAGGAGGAAATTGAATTGTGAATTATTTTTTAAAACTTGGCCCTAAAATCTTTCAAAGACGACTAATAAGAGTGAGTGATGCCTGAATTTTGTGTGATTTTTCTGACATCAACAGTATATTTTAAACAAATCTATTTCAATGAGAAATATTAAACCTGTAACCTATTTATCCAATATATACATTCCCTGGTGATTGGTATTTTCACAGAGGTGTGCATTGCTCTATTCAATCATCATAAAAGTCTTTCAATAATGATTATAATAAAGAAAGAAAATCCAGATGAACAAAGAAGAAATTATTCACTTCTCAAACCTTTTGTTGACACCACCATATATAGGTGTTTTTCTGGGTGTCCTTGAAAAAAATTTTGGTGAACTAGCCATTCCATTGATATTTGAGCACATAACACATCACGTGCACAAAGGTAGCAATGAATGAAATGTTTTACAAACGTCTTTAGTATAAAATTATACATTGAAATGAATATGTTTGACAGAACATGTAAATTTCTTAAGGGAGTGAAATTTGGTTAGATTTAATATAATCAAGGATATGAAAGAGATAGTATGGCACAAACACTTATATAGGAAAATAATTAGTCTGATGTAATGGAAATTAATGTAAACAAAATTCTAATTATTTTATTCCAGGAGTAACATTCAGGCATAATAACTTCTAGGTATGAACTAATTTTTTATTTTTATCGTGCAGTTTCCATTAAGGCATTCATTCTTTCTGAGAAAATAATTCCTCTTTGAGAATTGCCCATATCCCATTGGCACAAATTCCCACATATAACTAGATCACAAGGAAAACCATCGTATTTCCAACCAGAGACCCTCAGAGCAATGGAATCCAAGGGCAGGGCAAGAAATGAGAATGGCATGAGAAAGAATTGTCATCTCAATGGAAGGCCAACATTACCAAATTCATCAGTCACCAGATACATCCATTTTACTTCTGAAGAGTAATTATTTGGAACTCTGCTCATGGAGGATGGGACCTTTGGAAAAGGCATCAGCAGGAGTGTAGGCACTACTAAAAATATAAAAGAAAGAGAAGAAAAGAATCCTGGGGAAAAGAAACTAGACTCTGATTCTCAAAATTAGAATGAAATGGAAAAAAATCCACTTGCCAATTCAGGACTGTGTGGAAAAATTAAAACACAAGAGTCTTTAAATCGCACACACCAATTACACTCAACTTTACAGACATGTTGAAGGCAAGGTTTGCAAAATAGTTTTGAACATATGGTATGGTCTCTGGCTGGGGGAAAATAATGTTCTGAAATTTTATCATGATGTAAGAAATATTCCACCAGGGTGTCATGTGATGCTCAAAGAAAGTTTTATGAGTATGATGATCGAGTTCATAAATGTTTTGTTAGTTTACAAATTCTTTTCAAAAAATGGATGTTTACGGAAACAAGAATGTGGCAGATTGGAGATGAAAAGAAGATATAACTCAGATTAAGAGAATACTCTCTCATATGCCAATTTGTTGTTTTAAAAAAAAATAATTTAAGAGTACTCGGTAAAATACAATTTTAAAAGAATGGTTAAATATATATTTTCATCCATTAATATATCTTTACTAAGAGAGAAAGAATTTTTCCACACTCTGTCAATGCGAATGAAAATGAAACATTTTATCCCTTTTAAATAGTAAATTCTTTAATATTAAGAGGCTTCAGTTATATGAGTTTGTAAGGAATGCTTTTTCACATAAATTTTTGGAACCAATTCACTTCCTAATAGTTAATGTAATAATATTAAACTAAACAAATTGGAGAAAAATAATAGGAGGAAAGTGAATGCTTCTCAGTGATTCCTCCATTTCTTAATAATCAATAATTTAAACCAATAATTCAGAGTAAATAATTTTACATGACTTCATGATTTTTACTAAATGGTTAGGAGGCTCCAAGTTTTGTTTTAAGAAAACCAGTCATTATTTTCTGCATATCTTTGTGTCATTCTCCAGTGCACTGGGTTATGATGCATGTATCCATGTATATATACATATAAGAGTTCTAATGCCATATTGTCAATTTTTGGAAAGAATTGAAATAAAATCAAATTCATTCTTACAAACAAAGCAGATTCCACAGATACACAAAAAACCTGGAACTCAGAATAAACTGCTACAAAACTCAAAATTTATCCTATGGTTTCTGAAAGTCTCTTCCCACACAGGAGAAGAATGGGATTGGTAAGGACCGTTAGTTGACAAAAAGGGAGTCAACTCCTCTCAAGATACCATGGGGGAGAGGTATGGTTCTTAAAAATAAAACCTAGTCCATCAAAGAAGATGTACAGCCCACCATTCAAAGCACACGTGATTATAGAATACAACAATGAAGAAAATCAGAAAAACAACCATTTTAGAGAAATAGTTATTTACAAAATTTCCTGTTTGAAACACAAAACCCTCTTTCCCTTCATCCATTTTTAATGAAGGATATCTTTCATGCATGAACATACACAAACTGGTAGTGAAAAGGAAAACACACGACCTTGCAATATAAATATAAAGGTGTAACTTGAATTGTGAGTCATTTTTCATAACTTGAGCCATACAGACTTTCCAACGTGCCTATAAAGTACAAATGATGCTGCACTCTTCCCTTACATTTTCTGACACCACAAATATTTTTGAAACAAACCTGTTTCAATGATAAATATTATACCAATATTCTATTTACACAATGTGTACATTCTGTGGTGATTGGTGTAGTCACAGAGGCATGCATTCCTCTCTTCAACATTAAACCCACTCAATATTTCAATAATAATTATAATAAGGAAAGAAAATCCTGATGAACATAGAAGAAATTATTCACTTCTCAAACAATTGTTTACACTGCCATATATAGGTGTTTTTCTGGGTGTCCATGAAAAAAAATTTTTGGCTATCTGTCCATTCCATTAATGTATGATGGCACACCACATCATATGGAAAAGGGAGCAATGAATGGCCTTTTTAAATGTGTTGCAAACATCTTTAATATAAAATTATATACTGAAATGGATATAAATCGGACAGAAAACGTAAATTTTAAATGGCAGTGAAGTTTAGTTTGATTTAATGTAGTCAGTGATAAGAAAGGATAGCATGGCACAAAAAATTAAAAGGAAACGATTCATCTGATGTAATGGAAATGAATTAAAACAAAATTCTTGTTAGTATATTATAGGCATAGGAGGAAATGAGAAGAGAATGAGAAACTATTGCCATCTCAATGGAGGGTCATCCTTATCAAAACACACCATTCACCAGATACATAAAATTTCAGTACTGCAGACTAATTATTTGGAACTCCGTGGCATGGAAGATGAGACCCTTTCAAAAGAGACTCAGGAGAAAAGACACTGCTAAAAATAGAAAAGAAAGGGAAGAATAGAATCCTGGAGGAAAAAAAATTGCACCTTAATTCTGAAAATTAGAGTTAAAAGGAAAAAAAAATCCACTAGCCACCTCAGTATTATGTGGTAAAATTAAAACACATGAGGCTTTAAAACAGACACCCATTTCAAAGAGGAAATTGAATTGTGAGTCACTTTTTAAAACTTGGCCAGTCCGTCTTTCCAAACACCCTATTTTGTGTGAATGATGCCACACTTTGAGTGCTTTTTCTGATATCATGAATATATTTTGAAACAAATCTGTTGCAATGAAAAATTTTAAACCAATATCCTATGTACCAAATGGGTACATTCCGTGGTGATTGGTATATTCATAGAAGCGTGCCTTGCTCTCTTCAATCTTTATTAAACCTTTTCAATATTTCTATAATAATTATAATAAAAAAAGATATCCAGATGAAGAAAGAAGAAATTATTCACCTCTCAAACCCTTTGTTGACATTGCCATATATAGGTTCTTTTCTAGGTGTGCTTGAAAAACTTTTTTTTTTGTTATCTATCCATTCCATTGATATATGATCACATACCATGTAATGTGGAGAAAGGTAGCAATGAATGGACTTTTTAATCGGGATGCAAAAGTCTTCAGTATAAAATGATATGCTGAAATCGATATAAGTTTGGCAGGAAGTGTAAATTTAAAAAGGGTGTGAAATTTGGTTAGATTAAATATAGTCAAAGATAAGAAACACATCATGTGGCAAAAAACCTTATAAAGGAAAATAATTCACCTGATATAAAGGAAAGAAATTAAAACAAAATTCTAATTATTATATTATAGGCATAACATTCAGACATAATAATCTCTCAAGGCATGAAATATTTGTTTGCCATGGAATTTCAATTAAAGCATTCATTTTTTCTGAATAAAAATATTCTCCTTTGGGAATTACCCATATCCCATTGGAACAAATTCCCACACATAAGAAGATTATTAGGAAATCCATCGCATTTCCAATGAGATATACTCAGAGCAAATATATCCAATGGCAGAGTAAGAAATGAGAATAGAATGAGAAACTATTGTCATCTCAAAGGAGGGTCAACATTATCAAAATCACCAGACACCAGATATATCCATTTTAGTGCTGAGGAGTAATTACTTGGAACTCAGGAGCATGGAGGATGAGATCTTGGGAAAGGCTGCAGGAGGAGAGTAGGTACTGCTAAAAATAGGAAAGAAAGAGAAGAATGGAGTCCTGAATAAAATAAATTGCAATCTAAATGTAAAAAAAAAAAAAGACTACAAAAATTAGGACTATGTGGAAAAATTATAACCCAAGACCCTTTAAATCGACACACCACATACACACAGCTTTCCAGACATGATGAAGGCCGGGCTTGGAAAATATTTTTGAATATATGGTAAGGTCTGCGTCTAAGGAGAAAAAAATGTCATGGTATTTTATCATGATGTAAGAAATATTGCAGCAAGGTGTCATGTGATGCTCAAATTAAGTTTTATGAGTATGATGATCAAGTGCATAAATGTTTCATTAGTTTGCAGTTTATGTGAATAAATGTGTCTTTACAGAAACAAGAATTGGTCAGTTTGGAGGGGAAAACTAGATATAATTCAGAATAAGATGATAGACTCTCATTTCCAAACTTGTTGTGTTTTAAAAAGAAAAAAAATTAAAGTACTCCATAAAATACAATTTTAAATGAATGGTTAAATATTTATTATCATCTACTAATAAAACTTTACATAGAGAGAAATAATTTTTCTATACACTGTGTCAAAGCTCATTGGAAATAAAACATTTTAGCCCCTTTAAATAGTAAATACTTTAAAATTAAGAGGTTTCAGTGTTATGAGTTTAGGTGTAATGCCTTTTTCAAATAAATTTTTTGAACCGGTTTTCTTCCTAGTAGTTAATGAAATAATATTAAAATACACATATTGGATAAAAATAGTAGTGGGAAACTAAATGCTTCTCAGTGATTCCTCCATTTTTTAATAATCACAAACTTAAATCCATAATTCTGAGGAAATCATTTTACATAACTTCACGATTGTTCACTGAATGGTTTGGAGGCTCCAGGGTTTGTTTCAAGAAAAACATTCCTGAATTTCTAGATATCATGGTGTCATTCCCAATGAAATGGATTGTTATGCATGTATCCATATATATATATATAAGAGTTCTCATGCCATATTGTAATTTTCTAGAATGAATTGAAAAAAATCAAATTCATTCTTACAAAGAAAGCAATATCCACAGATGCACAAACAAAAGGCTGGAACTCAGAATAAACAGCTCCCAAACTCAAATTTTCTCCTAATACTTGTGAAAGTCTTTTCCCACACAGGAGAGAAAAGTCACTGGTAAGGTCCATTGGTTGACAAAGAGGGAGTCAAGTATTCACAAGATATCATGGTGGAGAGGAATGGTTCATAAGAATAAGGACATAATCCATCAAGGAAAATGTACTGCTTTCCATTCTATGCGCACGTGGTTATAGAATTCTTCAATGAAAAAAAATAAAAAAGGACAAATTTAGAGAAATAGGTAATTCCAAAATTTCCTGTTTTACCCAAACCACCCTCTTTCTGTTCATCAATTTTTGAGGGGTGATTAACATTCATACTTGAACACACAAAAACTTGTAATAAAAAGCAAAACACATGACTTTACAAAATAAAGGGGGCATAAATCCTTACAGTGCATCTATGCACACATCTCAAGGAGGAAACTGAATTGTCAATCATTTTTTAAAACTTGGGCAGACCGTCTTTCAAACACGAATAATAAGTATGAATGATGCCACATTTTAGTGTGCTTTTCCTGACATCAACAGTAGTTTTTAAAACAAATCTATTTCAATGATAAATATTAAACCAATATCCTATTTATCCAATGTATGCACTCTCTGGTGATTGTTATGTTCACAGAGGTGTGCATTGCTCTCTTCAATCACTATTAAACTCTTTTAATATTTCTATAATAATTATAATAAAGAAAGGAAATCCAGATTAACAAAGAAGAAATTAATCATCACTCATAAACTTTGTTGACACTGCGATGTAGAGATGTTTTCCTGGGAGTCCTCAAAAAAATGTTTCGGTTACTATCCATTCTATTCATATATGATCACATTTCACATCATGTGGTGAAAGGGAACAATGAAGAGCCTTCTAAAACGTGTTGCACAAATGTGTTTAATATTAAATTATGCACTGAAATGGATATGACTGACAAAAAATATAAATTTTAAAGCGCGCACAATTTGGTTAGATTTAATATAATCAATGCTATGAAAAAGATATTATGGCACAAGCACTTATAAAGGAAAATAATTAGTCTGATAAAATGGAAATTAACATAAACAAATTTCTAATTATTTTTTCCAGAAGTAGTAATGGGCATAAAAAGTTCTAGGTATGAAATAATTTTTTTATCAAGAAATTTCCATTAAGGCATTCATTCTTTCTGAGTAAAAAGTTCCTGTTTGTGAATTGCCCTTATCGCATGGGCAAAAATTACCATACATAACAAGGTCAGTATGAAAACAATCGTATTTCTAATGAGAGATATTCAGAGCAATAGAATCCAAGGGCAGAGTAAGATAAGAGAATAGAAAGTGAAACTATTGTCATCTCAATTGAGTGCAATATTATCAAAATATACCAGACACCAGAAAAAACCCGTTTGGAGCTGCAGAGTAATTATTTGGAACTCGGTGGCACAGAGGATGGGATCTTTGGAAAAGGCAACAGCAGGAGTGTAGGCACTGCTAAAAATAGAAAAGAAAGAGAAGAATGGAATTGTGGGGAAAGAAACTGCAACCTAATTCTCAAAATCGAATTAAAAGGAAATAAATCTGCTACCCAACTCATGACAAAGTGTAAAAATTAAAACACAAGAGTCTTTAAAACAGACACACCAAAATACACACAAATTTCCAGACATGTTGAAGTCAGGGATTGAAAAATAGTTTTGAACATATAATATGGTCTGTGTCTATTAGGAAATAATGTCTTGGTATTTTATCATGATGTAAGAAATATTCAACCACGGTGGCCTGTGATGCTAGAGGAAAGTTCTAAGTGTATTTTGATTGAGTGCATAAATGTTTTGTTAGTTTACAGATTCTGTTAAAAAATGTTCATTTACAGAAATGAGAATGGGTAGCTTCGAGGAAAAAACTACTTATAACTCATATTAGGATGATATTCTCTCATATGCAAATTTGTTGTATTTAAAAAACAAAATTAATTTGACAATACTTGGTAAAATACAATTTTAAAAGAATGGGTAAATATCTACCATGCCTACTAGTAAATCTTTACTTAGAGAGAAGGAATTTTTCCAAACACTGTCAATGGTAATTGGAAATGAAAGTTTTAGCCTTTAAAATAGTAAATTCTTGATAATTAAGAGGCTTCAGTGATATGAGTTTATCTGGAATGCATTTTTCACAACTTTACAGAAATAGAAAATTCCAAAATTTCCTCTTTGAATCTCGCCACACTATTTCCCTTCATCAATTTTTTATGGAAGTATATCATTCATACACAAACTTGTACTGACCAGGAAAAAACACGACTTTACAATATAAAGGGGCATAACTCATTACAGGGGACTTATGCACAAATGTCAAGGAGGAAC
Source organism: Cabassous unicinctus (assembly GCA_029593785.1). Classification (NCBI taxonomy): domain Eukaryota; kingdom Metazoa; phylum Chordata; class Mammalia; order Cingulata; family Chlamyphoridae; genus Cabassous; species Cabassous unicinctus. Next base: position 57,190 of record JAQZBX010002669.1, read on the forward strand.
TTGAATTGTGAGTCATTTTTGAAAACTTGGCCAGACAGTCTTTCAAACATGCCTAATAATTATGAATTATACCACACTTTTTGTTTACATTTTCTAACATCGTGAATATTTTTTGAAACAAATATGTTTCAATGATAAATATTAAATCAACAACCTATTTACCCAAGTGTACATTCCATGATGATTTTTATATTCACAGAGGCATGCCTTCCTTTCTTCAATATTAAACCCATTCAATATTTCTATAATAATTATAACAAAGAAAGAAAATCCTGATGAACAAAGAAGAAATTATTCACCTCTCAGAAATTTTGTTGACACTGCCCTATATAGGTGTTTTTGCTGGGTGTATTTGAAAATAAAATTTTGGTTATCTATCCATTCCATTAATATATGATCACCTACTACATCATGTGAAGAAATGTAGCAGTGAATGGCCTTTTTAAAGGTGTAGCCAAAGCTATTAATGTAAAATTACATACTGAAACTGATATGTTTCGCAGAAAATGTAAATTTTAAAAGGGAATGAAATTTGATTAGATTTATTATAGCCAAAGATAAGAAAGAGATAGTATGGTGCAAACACTTATAAAGGGAAATAAATCATCTCATATAATGGAAATAAATTAAAACAAATTTCTAATTATTATATTATATCTAAAACATTCAGACATAATAATCTTTCAAAGCATGAAATAATTTCTTTTTTTACCATGCAATTTCCACGAAAGCATTCATTCTTTCTGAGTATAAATTCCTCTTTGGGAATTGCCCATATACCATTGGCCAAAATTCCCAACCAGATGATCACTAGGAAAACCATCATTTTTCCAATGAAAGATTATCAGAGCAATGGAATAAAATGGTAGAGGACTAAATGAGATTAGAATGAGAAACTATTGTCATTTTAATGGAGGGCCAACATTATCAAAATTTACCAGACACCAAATACATGCATTTTAGTGCTGCAGAGTAATTATTTGGAACTAGGGGCATGGAGGTTGGGACCTTTGGAAAAGGAAGAAGCAGGAGAGTAAGCACTGCTAAAACTAGAAAAGAGAGAGAAGAATGGAATCCTGGAGACAAGAATTTGCACCCTAATTCTCAAAATTAGAATTAAAAGGAAAAAAATCCACTACCCAATTCAGGAATATGTGGAAAAATTAAAACACTAGAGTCTTTAAAACAGACACACCACATACAAACAACTTTCCAGAGATGTTGAAGGCAGGGCTTGGTAAATAGTTTTGAACCTATGGTATGGTCTGTGTCTTGGGGGGAATTATGTCATAATATTTTATCATAATGTAAGAAATATTCCACCACTGTGAAATGTGATGCTCAAAGAAAACTTTATGAGTATTATGATCAAGTGCATAAATGTTTAATTAGTTTACAGAATCTGTTAAAAATATGTATTTATAGAAACAAGAATGGGGCAGTTTGGAGTTGAAAACTAGATATAACTCAGATTACGACGATACTTTCATAAGAAAATTTGCTGTATTTAAAAAAAATAATTTTACAGTACTCGGTAATATACACTTTTAAAAGACTGGGTAATATCTATTATAGGCTACTAAATAAATCTTTATTTAAAGAGAAAGAATTTTTTCACACCCTGTCAATGATAGTTGAAAATGAAACTTTTTAGCCCTTTTAAGTAGTAGTTTCTTTACAATTAAGAGATGTCAGTGATATGAGTTTCTGTGGAATGTCTTTTTCACATAAATTTTTGGAAAAGATATTCTTCCTAGTAGCTAATGAAATAATATTAATCTACACAAATGGGACAAAAATAAGAGCAAACCAAATGCATCCCAGTGATTCCTCCATTTTTTAATAATCAAAAATTAAATTGACAATTCAAAGGAATTCATTTTACATGACTTCATGATAGTTTACTGAATGGTTAGGAGGCTTCAGGTTTTGTTTCAAGACAACCATTATTTTTTTTCTAGATATCATTGTGTCATTCTCACGGGCAATGGGATTGTGATGCACATATTTGTATATATATGTGTGTGTGTGTGTGTTCTTATGCCATATTGTAATAGTTTAGAATGAAATGAAAAAAAAATCAAATTCATTTTACAAAGAAAACAATATCCACAGATACACAAAATAATGCAATTCAGAATAAACAGCTCCCAAACTCAAAATTTCTCCTATGGCTTGTGAAAATTTCTTTCCACACAGGATTGAAAAGGTTTTGGCAAGGACCAATATTTGACAAAGAGGGAGTCAACTATTCACAACATATCATGAGGGAGAAGAATGGTTCATAAAAATAGGGACCTAGTTTATCAAACAGAATATACAGACCTTCATTCTATGCACACATGATTACAAAATCCAACAATGAGGAAAAACAAAAAAAAAGGACCACTTTAGATAAATAGGTAATTCCAAAATTTCCTCTGTAACTCAAACCACCCTATTTCATTCATCAATTTTCTTGCGATGGATATCATTCATACATGAATATACACAAACATGTAATGAAGGGGGAAACACACGATGTTACAACATAAAGGGGCATAACTCCTTACAAGGCACCTATGCACACATCTAAAGGAGGAACTTTAATTTGAGATGTTTCTTAAAAGTTTGCCAGACCATCTTTTAAACACGAATAATAAGTATGAATGAGCTGCACATTTGTGTGCTTTTTCTGACATCAACCATATTTTTTAAAACCCATTATTTTCTATGATAAATTCAAAACCAGTGTCCTGTTGATCCAATAAGTACATTCCCTGGTGATTGGTATGTTCACAGAGCGGTGCACAGTTCTCTTCAATTATTATTAAACCTTTTCAATATTTCTGTAGTAATTATAATAAAGTAAATCCCAAAGAACAAAGAAGAAACTATTCACCTCTCAAATCCTTTGTTGACATTCTAATGTAGAGATGTTTTTCTGATAAACCTTTAAAAAAATTTAGGGTTACCTATCCATTCTATTGATATATGATCACGTACCACATCATGTAGAGAAAGGGGGCAATAAATGGCTGTCTAAAACGTGTTGCAAAAGTATTTTATATAAAATTATATGCTGAAATGGATATGTTTGACAGAAAATATAAAATTTTAAAGGGAGTGAAATTTGGTTAGATTTAATATAATCAATTATATTAAAGAGATATTATGGCACAAAAACTTGTAAAGGAAAATAATTAGAATGATATAATGGAAATTAATATAAACAAAATTCTAATTCTTTTATTTCAGGAGTAACATTCTGGCATAATAGGTACAAGGCATGAAATTTCTTTTTTCATGCAAGTTCCATTATGGCATTCATTCATTTAAAGAAAAAAATGCCTCTTTGTGAATTGACCATATCTCATTGGCACAAATTCCCACATATAACAAGATCACAAGGAAACCATCGTATTTCCAACCAGAGGCACTCAGAGAAATGGAATCAATGGGGAGAGCAAGAAATGAGAAAAGAATGAGTAACTATTGTCATCTCAATGGAGGGCCGACATTATCAAAAGTCACCAGACACCAGGGACATCGAAATTTTGTGTTGCAGACTAATTATATGGACCTCGGGGGCTGTGAGGTTAGGATCTTTGGAAATGACAGCCTCAGGATAAAAGGCACTGCTAAAAATAGAAAGAAAGAGAAGAAAGGATCCTGGGGACAAGAAAATGCATGGTTATTCTCAAAATTAGAATGAAAAATAAAAAGAAATCCACTAGCCAACTCAGGACTTTGTGAAAAAATTTAAATCACAAGAGTCCTAAAAAGAGACACACTAAATACTCACATCTTCCCAGAAATGCTGAAGGCAGGGCTTAAAAAATGGTTTTGAACTTATGGTATGTTCTGTGGCTGAGGGGAAAAAATGTCATGATATTTTATCATTCTATAGGAAATATTCCACCATGGTGTCGTGTGTTGCTGGAGGAAAGTGCTATGAGTATGAATATTGAGTGCATAAATGCTGTTAGTTTACAGTTTCTGTTAAAAAATATATTTTTACAGAAACAAGAATGTGGCAGTTTGGAGGTTAAAATGAGATATAACTCAGATTAGGATGATACTCTCTCATATGTAAATTTATTGTTTTTAAGAAACAAAATTAATTTTACAGTACTCATTAAAATACAATTATAAAAGAATGGTTAAATATCTATTATCATCTCCTAATAAATCTTTACTTAGGGAGAAAGAATTTTTCCACCCCCAGCAAATGCTAATTGAAAATGAAACTACATAGCTCATTTAAATAATAAATTCTTTATAATTAAGAGGCTTCAGTGATATGAGTTTGTGTGCAATGACTATTTTATATGAATTTTGGGAACTGATTTTCTTCTAATAGTTTAAGAAATAATATTAAACTACATAAATTGGAGAAAAATAATAGGAGGAAACCAAATGCTTCTCAGTGATTATACACTTTTAATAATCACAAATTTAAATCGATAATTCAGAGGAAATCATTTTACATGACTTCATGATGGTTAACTGAATGATTAGGGGGCTCCAAGTTTTGTTTCAAGAAAGACTTTCAAGATTTTCTGGATATCTTTGTGTCATTCTCCACTGCAGTGGGATTGCCATGTAGGTATCCATATATATATAATGTTTTTATGCCATACTGTAATTTTTTAGAAAAAATTGGATATTAAATCAAAGTCATTCTTACAAAGAAAGCAGGATCCACAGATATACAAACAAAATGCTGGAACTCTGAATAAATAGCTTCCAAACTCTAAATTTCTCCTATGGCTTGTGAAAGCCTCTTCCCACACATAGAGAAAAGTCACTGGTAAAGTCCATTAGTTGGCAAAGAGGGAGCCAACTATTCACAAGTTATCATGGGGGAGAGGAATGTGTCATAAAAATAAGACCTAGATAATCAAGGAGAATGTACCGCAATCCATTCTAAGCACATGTGACTATAGAATTCAACAATGAAGAAAAACCAAAAAAGGACCACTATAGAGAAGTAGGGGATTACAAAATTTCCTGTTTGACTCACACCAACCTCATTCGCATTTTCAATTTTATAGCAGCGGTTATCATTCATACATGAACATACAAAGACTTGTAATGAAGAGCCAAACACATGACCTTACACTATAAAGGGGCATAAATCCATATAGGGGACATATGCACACATCTTAAGGAGGAAATTGATTTGTGAGTCATTTCTTAAAACTTTGTCAGACCGTCTTTCAAACCTGCCTAATAAATATGAAAGATGCCACGCAATTTGTATACATTTTCTGACACCATGAATATATTTTGAAACAAATCTGTTTCAATGATACATATTAAACCAATATCCTATTTATCCAATGTATATAATCCCTGGTGATTGGTATATTCACAAAGGCATGCATTTCCTCTCTTTAATATTAAAGCCATTCAATAATTCTATAATAATTATAATAAAGAAAGAAAATTCAGATGAACCAAGAAGTAATTATTCACCTCTCAAACCCTTTGCTGAAACTGCCATATAGAGATGTTTTTATGGGAGTCCTTGTAAAAAATATTTGGTTATTTATCCATTTTATTAATATATGTCCACATACCACATCATGTGGAGAAAGGTATCAATGAATGAACTTCTTAAATATGGTGCAACTCTCTTTAACATATAATTATACAATGAAAGTTATATGTTTGATAGAACATATCCCTATCCAACACAGGACTATGCAGAAAAATTTAAAGCTGAGAGTCTTCAAAACAGACACACCACATACACAAAACTTTCAAGACATGTTGAAGACAGGGCTTGAAAAGTAGGTTTAAACATGTGATATGGTCTGTGATTAGGGGGAAATGATGCCATGATATTTTATCATGATGTAAGAAATATTCCACCACTGTGTCCTGTGATATTGGAGGAAAGTGCTATCAGTATGCAGATTGAGGGTATAATGCTATGTTAGTTTACAGATTCTGTTAAAAAATATTTTTTACAGAAACAAGAATGTCACAGTTTGGAGGTGAAAACTAGATATAACTCAGATTAGGATGATAGTGTTTCATATGAAAATTTGTTGTATTTAAAAAAGAAAATTAATTTTCCTGTACTCTGTAAAATACAATTTTAAAATAATAATTAATTATTTGTTAAAATCTATTATGAAATCTTTACATACAGAGAAACAATTTTTCCACACCCTTTCAATGATGATTGAAAATGAAACATTTTATCCCTTTTAAATAGTAAATTCTTTAAAATTAAGAGGCTTAATTGATATGAGTTTTTGTGGAATGCCTTTTACACAAATATTTTTGGAAATGATTTTCTTCCTAATATCTAATAACATAATATTAAACTACATAAATTGGAGAAAAATGATGGGAGGAAACTTAATGCTTCTCAGGGATTTCTCCATTTTTCAATAATCACAAATTTAAATCGATAATTTAGAGGAATTCATTTTACATAACTTAATGATTGTTTACTGAATGGTTAGGAGGCTCCATGTTTTGTTTCCATAAAGCCTTTAATGATTTTCTGCATATATTTCTGTCATTCTCCAGTGCTGGGGGATTGTGATGTACGTATCCATATATATATAAGTGTTCTTATGCCATATTGTAATTTTTTAGAAAAATTGGAAATAAAATCAAACTCATTTTGATAAAGGAAGCAGATTCCACAGATACACAAACAAAAGACTGGAACCCAGATTAACAGCTCCCAAACTCAAAAGATATCCTATGGCTTGTGAAAGTCTCTTGCCATACAGCAGAGAAAAGTCACTGGTAGCCTCAAATAGTTGACAAAGAGGGAGTCAATTATTCACAGGATATTGTGGGGCAGGAGAATGATTCATAAACATAAGGACCTACTCCATCAAGAAGAATTTACTGCCATCCATTCTATGCATGCTTGATTATAGAATTCAACAATGAAGAAAAACAGAAAGGACCACTTCACAGAAATAGTTAATTATAAAATTTCCTGTTTGACTCACACCATCCTCTTTCCCTTCATCAATTTTTTAGTGACGGATATCATTCATGCATGAACATACAAAAACTGATAGTGTAGAGCAAAACAAATGACCTTACAAAATAAATGGCATAACCTCTTAGAGTGCACTTATGCACATATCTCAATTAAAAAATTGAATTGCCAATCATTTTTTAAAACTTGGCCAGACTGTCTTTCAAAGATGACTAGTAAGAAAGTTGCCACAGTTTTGTATGCTTTTTCTGAATTCAACAATATTTTTCAAAACAAATCTATTTCAAAGATTATTGTTAAACAAATATACAATTCATACAATGTGTATGTTCCTTGGTGATTGGTATATTCACAGAGGCATGCATGGCTCTCTTCAATCCTTATTAAACCCTTTTGATATTTCTATAATAATTATAATAAAGAAAGAAAATCCAGATGAACAAAGAATAAATTATTCACCTCTCAAAACCTTTGTTGACACTGTCATGTAGAGATTCTTTTCTGGGAGTTCTTGAGAAAAATTTTGGGTTATCTATCCAGTCTTTTGACATATGGACAAATACAAAATCATGTGTGGAAAGGGAGCAATGAATGGCCTTCTTCAACGTTTTTCAAATGCCTTTAATATAAAATTATACGCAGAAATGGGTATGTTTGAAAGAATAGTAAATTTTTAAAGGGAGTGAATTTGGTTAGATTTAATATAATCAATAATATGAAAGAGATTGTATGGCACAAACAAATATTAAGGAAAATAATTTGTCTGATATAATGGAAATTAATATAAAAATTTTCTAATTATTTTATTCCAGGAGTAGCATTCAAGCATATAATATTTTATGCATGAAATATTGTTTTTATCATGCAATTTCCATTAAGGTATTCATTCTATCTAAGAAAAAACTCTTCTTTGGGAATTGCCAATATACCATTGGCACAAATTTCCACACATTAAATATCATTAGGAAAACAATTATATTTCCAACCAGAGTCACTCAGAACAATGTAATCAAAGGGGAGAACAAGAAATGAGAGTAGAATGAGAGACTATTGTCATCTCAATGGAGGATCAACATCTTCAACAACACCAGACACCAGATACATCTAATTTTAGTGCTGCAGAATAACTATTTGGAAATCGGGGGCATGGAGGATGGGATCATTGGAAAAGACAGATGCAGGAGAAAAGGCTCTGCTAAAAATTGAAAGAAAGGGAAGAAAGGAATCCTGGAGAAAAGAAACTGCACCCTAATTCTCAAAATTAGGATGAAAAGAAAAAAGATGCACTAGCCAACTCTTGACTGTGTGGTAAAATTTAAAACACAAGAGTCTGTAAAACAGACACACAAATAAACGCCACTTTCCAGATATCTTGGAAGGAGGGCTTGAAAAATAGTTTTGAATATATGGTATGGTCTGTGGGTAGTGGGAAATAATGTTATGATATTTTATCGTGATGTAAGAAATATTCCACCACAGTGTGGAGTGATGATGGAAGAAAGTGCTATGTGTAAGCAGATTCAGTGCATAAATGTTACATTAGTTTACAAATTTTGTTAAAGAATATGTAATTACACAAACAAGAATGTGGCTGTTTAGATGTGAAACCTAGATATAACTCAGAGTAAGGTGATACAGTCTCATATGCCAATTTGTTGTATTGGAATAGCAAAATTAATTTCGGAGTACTCAGTAAAATCCAATTACAAAAGTAGGAGTAAATATCTATTATCACCTACTAAGAAATCTTTATTTAGAGAAAAAGAATTTTTCCCATCAATGAAAATTGAAAACAGAATTTTTTAACCCTTTTAAATAGAAAATTCTTTAAAATTAAGAGGCTTCAGTGATATGAATTTGTGTGGAAAGACTTTTTCACATAAATTTTTGCAACCTATTTTCTTTCTAATTGTTAATGCAATATTAAACTACAAAAATTGGAGAGAAATAATAGGAGGAAACCAAATGATTTTCAGTGATTCTTCCATTTTTTATTAATCATAAATTTAAATTGATAATTCAGAGGAAATCATTTTACATGACTTCATGTTTATTTCCTGAATTTTTAGGAGACTCCTGGTTTTGTTTCACAAAACCCATTCCTGATTTTCTAGATATCTTTGTTTCAATCTCCAGTGCATTGGGATTGTGATGCCTGTATCTATGTCTATATCTATCTATCTATCTATCTATATATGTGTTCTTATGCCGTATTGCAATTTTTAGAAAGGATTGAAATGAATCGAATCCATTACTGCAAAATAAGCAAAATCCAGAGATACCTCCCAAAAAAGCTGGAACACATAATAAACAACTCACAAACTCAAAATTTCCCCTAAGGCTTGTGAAAATCTCTTCCCAAACAGGAGAGAAAAGGAATTGTTAAGCACCATTAGTTGACAAATAGCGATTCAACTGTTTTCAAGATATCATGGGTGAGAGGAAGGTTTTCTATAAATAAGGACCTAGTCAATCAAGCAGAATGTACAGCCCTCCATTCCATGCACACGTGATTATAGAATCCAGCAATGAAAACAAAACACCAAAAATAGGACCACTTTAGAGAAATAGGCAATTCCAAATTTTCCTGTTTGACTCACACCACCCTTTTTCTGTTCATCAATTTTTTAGGGATGATTATCATTCACAGAAGAACATGCAAACACTTGTAGTGAAGAGCAAAACACATGACTTTACAAAATAAAGGGGCATAATTCCTTACAGTGCACCTATGCACACATCTCAAGGAGGAAATTGAATTGTGAATCATTTTTAAAATTTGGTCAGACGGTATTTCAAACACGACTAACAAGTTTGAATGATGCTGCACTTTTGTGTCCTTTTTCTGGTATCAACAGTATTTTTTGAAACAAATGTTTTTCAGTGTTATATATTAAACCAATATCCTATTTATCCAATGTATACATTACTGGGTGATTGGTATGCTCACAGAGGTGTGCATTGCTCTCCTCAATCCTTATTTAACCTTTTCAATATTTCTATAGTAATTATAATAAAGAAATAAAATCCAGATGAATAAAGAAGAAATTATTCACCTCTAAAATCTTTGTTGACACTGCCATATATAGGAGTGTTTTCGGGTGTCTTTGAAAAAATATTTTGGTTATATATCATATCCATGGATATATGATCACATATCACATCACATGGAGAACCTTAGCAATGAATGGCCTTCTAAAATGTGTTGCAAATGTCTTTAATACAAAATTTTACAATGAAATGGAAATTATTGACAGAAAATAAATTTTTAAAGGGGTCAAATTTGGTTAGATTTAATATACTCAATGATGTTAAAGAGAAAGCATGGCCCAAACACTTATAAAGGAAAATACTTTGTCAGATATAATGGAAATTAATATGAAGAAAATTCTTATTATTTTATTCCAGGAGTAACATTGGGCATAATAACTTCTAAGCATGAAATATTTTTTTTTATCATGCAATGTTCATTAAGGGATTCATTCTTTCTGATAAAAAATTTCCTCTTTGGGAATTGCCCATATCTCAGTATGACAAATTCCCACACATTAAAAATTCACTAGGAAAACCAATGTATTTTCAACCAGACAAACTCAGAGCAATGGAATCCAAGGGCTGAGGCAGAAAGGAGAATAGAATGAGAAAATATTGTCAACTCAATGGACGTCGAACATTATAAAAATTCACCACACTCCAGCTAAAATAAATTTTAGTGCTGAAGCCTAATTATTTGGGACTCGGGAGCATAGAGGATGGTTTCTTTGGTAAAGAGAGCCTCAGGATAAAGGACACTGTAAAAATAGAAAATAATGTGTAGAAAGGAATCCTGGAGAAAAGTAACTGAACTCTAATTATCAAAATTAGAATGAAAATGGAAAAAAATTCCTCTAGCCAACTCAGGATTATGTGGAAAATTTAAAACACAAGAGTCTTTAAAACAGACACACCAAATACACATAACTTTCCAGACATTCTGAATGCAGGGCTTGGAAAATAGTTTTGAACATATGATATGGTTTGTGGCTAGGGGAATATAATATCATGATATTTTATCATGATGTAAGAAATATTCTTTTACGGTGTCATGTGATGCTGGAGGAAATTGCTATCAGTATGCAGATTGAGTGCATAAATGTTATGTTAGTTTACAGATTCTGTTAAAAATGTGTATTTATAGAAACAAGAATGGGGCAGATTGGAGGTGAAAACTAGAAATAACTCAGATTACGATGATAGTTTCTCATATTCAAATTTGATGTATTTAAAAAAGAAAAAAAATTAAAGTACTCGGTAAAATACAATTTTAAAAGAATTGATAAATATCTTTTATTATCTAATAAAACTTTACTTAGAGAGAAACAATTTTTCCACACACCGTGTCATTGTTAACTGGAAATGAAATTTTTTAGCACTTTTAAATGACAAATTCTTTAAAATTAACAGGCTTCAGTGATATGAGTTTGTGTGGATTGCCTTTTCCAAATAATTTTTTAGAACCGATTTTCTTCCTAATTGATGAAATAATGTTAAAGTACTCTTACTTGGAGAAAACATATCAGTGGAAACCACATTCTTCTCAGTGATTCCTCCATTTATTATAATCACAAATTTAAATAGATAGTTTAGAGGGAAGCATTTTATATACAAAAGCTTGTAGTGAAGAACAAAACACCTGACCTTACAAAATAAAGGTGCATAACTCCTTAGAGTGCATCTATGCACATATTTAAAGTAGGAAATTGAATTGGGATTATTTTTTTAATACTTGTACAGACCGTCTTTCAAACACAACTAATAAGTATGAATGATGCCACACTTTTCTGTGCTTTTTCTGCAATGAACATTATTTTTTTAAAGAAATCTGTTTCAATGATTAATATTAAACCCATATCCTATTTATCCAATGTGTACATTTCCTGGTGAATGCTACATTCACAAAAGCGTGTGTTGCTCTCTTCAATCATTATTAAACCCTTTCAATATATCTATAATAATTATAATAATGAAAGAAAATCCAGATGAAGAAATAAGAAATTATTCAACTCTCAAACTCTTTGTTGACACTGCCATATAGAGATGATTTACTTGGAGAATGATCACATACTACATCAGGTGGAGAAAGGGAGGAATAAATGGTCTTCTTAAATGTGTTTCAAATGACTTTATTATAAAATTATACCCTGAAATGTTTATGTTTGATAGAAAATGTAATTTTTTAAAGGAAGTTAAATTTCATTGGACTTAATAAAATCAATGATATGAAAGAGATAGTATGGAACAAACACGTGTAAAGGAAATTAATTAGTCTGATATAATAGAAATTAATTTAAGAAAAATTCCAATATTTTATTCCAGGTGTTACATTCGGGCATAATAACTTCTGGGTATGATATATATTTTTTAGCATGCAATTTCCACTAAAGCTTCATTCTTTCTGAGAAAAAAATTCCTCTTGGGTAATTGCCCATATCAAATCAGCACAAATACCCACACATAACAAGTCCACTAGGAAACAATCGAATTTCCAACTGGTGACACTCAGAGCAATGAAATCCAAGGGCAGAGCAAGAAATGAGATTAGAATGAGAAACTATTCTCATCTCAATGGAAGGAAAAATTATCAAAAGTCACCAGACACTAGATATATTAATTTTAGTGCTGCAGAAAATCATTTCAAACGGGGTATATGGAGGATAGGATCTTTGGAAAAAGCAGCAGCCCAAGAGTACGCACTGCTAAAAATAGAAAAGAAAGAGAAAAATGGAATGCTGCAGAAAAGAAATTGCACCCTAATTCTCAAAATTAGAATTAAGAGGGAAAATACCCAATAGAAAACTCAGGACTCTGTGAAAAAATTAAAACACAAGAGTCATTAAAACAGATACCCCACATACACACAACATTTCAGACATGTTGAAGGCAAGGCTTGGAAAATAATTTTGAATATATGGTACGGTCTGTGGTTAGAAGAAAGTTTTATGAGTATGATGATCAAGTGCATAAATGTTTTGTTAGTTTACAGATTCTCTTAAAAATGTGTACTTACAGAAACAAGAATGTGGCATATATATATACA